>JAJMAM010000022.1:0-78648 GCA_030572655.1 Ogataea allantospora
TCAAGTGACCAGTAGTGGTGGATTTACCAGAGTCGACGTGACCAATAACAACGACGTTAACGTGAGTCTTTTCTTTTCCCATTGCGAATAGTACAAATTAAAAGATCAGAAAAATTCTCACGGTGGGAATCTCTCCTCTTTATATAGTGAAAAAAAATTTTTTTATTGCCAAACAAATTTGACTTCGCTGCGTGCCAGAAATTACGCACGTAACGGGTTTTCAGAGGGCTATGAGCCATTCTGATTTCATTTTTCGGTACTAATTGCTGGATTATTGCTATATATCCTTATAATTATCCCCACAATGACTCTTTAATTGCAGTAATTACTCATTTACTTGCTTCCTCTTCTGTCATTAAAACTGTTACCCGGACATATCTAAAGAAACGCAGAGAAAAAAAAATGGTAAGATAAGAGGGTAACGCAAATCAACGAGGGTCTGTGATGTCGATCCAACGTTTCGACCAAGACAATCAAATCTGAAAAGTTTGATCATTCACATTGTAACCCGTCTTTGAGGGATTGTGCCAACCAATCAGAGACCTTTCATCTCCCTTTTTTACCCCAGTAACCATTCCAGTAGTTCTCTATCGACGCGTCGATCGACGCACGGTACCTGCCCTTTTCCTTTCGCGCCAGGAAAATTAAGGAGCTTTTCTTGTTAGATATTTTGACTCTTTCAGTATGGCAGCAGTCACCATGCCGTTCAGCCAACTGGACGACGAGTCTGTGACTACTAGCATTTCAACAATTACGAAAAGAAGAAGGAGACGGTCAGGTAGTCTAAAATTGGGTAAGCGGCCTGAACTGTCACCTCAATTGCTGAAAGTTTGGGGTATACTACAATTAAACGACGAAGGTCGCCCCAAAGAGCTCGAAAACTTATCAACATTCTCTTTTACATTTGGCAAGCAAGAAGAAGAAGAAGAAGAAGAAGAAGAAGAAGAAGAAGAAGAACAAATGATTGATCCCAATACTGCGGGTCCAGACTATATCGCCAACACCGCAATGTTGAAATCGATAATGAAACCTAATCGATCGGATCCATTCACTAACTTATTTGATGACGAGCCCATTAGCAAGAAAACAGTGTCATTCAGAGATGAGGTGTCGGTGAGAAGCAACTCGTTGAGTAGCATAAGGAAAGCAACATCTGTGCATGTTCTATCGAGTCATAAAAAACGAAACTATAGGGACTCTCCTATTCAATCGAAATTGCTGAATCCAAATCTATTTCAACGACCAACCAGTAAAGAGATGGATGCTTTTAAAAGGAATTCAGTTGATTTGAATACTCTTTGTTTTGAACCAGAGCACAGTACGCCAGAGAATGCAGATCATACTTTAGATACTGTTTTTGATTCGAATTCTGCTCTTAGTGAGGGAGTCACATTGTCAAACGAACAATCTAACGGGAAAACTCTACAAATTGGGAATCAGATACAATTGACCCCGTCGACAGATCCCAATGTTTTATCAAATATGTCCCTTATCAACAGCTCACCCAGAAAGCCCAATTATCCAAATGTTGAAAGGACAGAAGAGTTTAAGGAAAATGATGACGAAGTATTGGACATTCAAAGGATCGATGAGAAGATTCGTATTCTGAAACTGAAAAGGAAAGAGATACTCAAGAAACAACGACACGGATTTCTGAGTCTATTTGGACACAAAAAATCCAAGCCAGAGACCCCGATTCAACGTGTGGACACCAGCACTGAGATTAGTCGTACATTGATGATGATGGAAGAACTCGAATCTCACGATTCAGACGTCGGAAACGAATATTCCACAGTCACCACTCAATCCTCTGAATTTGACACTCCTAATAGACACAGATTGAGTCTTCGTGACTTTTTCAAACGGAAACAATCAAGTCCGTCTGGAAACATAGCTGGAGCTGACACGTCGGTAGAACCAGTATCATCCTTATTGGGCGATTTAAACTTGCAACCACTAAGTTTTTCTTCGGAAATTGCCAAGGAAGAATGGCAGGTCTCAGAGGATTTTGATTCTTCGTTATTGGACGCCAATCTGTTCGACATCGAACAATTACTTCATGGATCGGCTGATGGTAACCAAAAAACAATCCGTGAAATAAAGGAGATTCAGAAAGTTGAAGGCTGTAAATCTGATTAATTAATCACTTGGCTTAGATGCAACAAGATAAGAGATAACAAAAACGCATAAAAAAACACACCCGGTTGAACGAAGTATTTTTATATACATGTCCTATGAAGGAGTTTTTGACGTTACATCGTCAGCAACAATTCCTAATGGCGGGACTAGAAGAGGATCCATAACTCAAATGGGTACTCAAATACCATGGATCAACTACAAAGGTTCCATATCTTCGTTAAGCGATCCTGAATCTGCCGATCATACAACGCATCCTAGAGATTACGGCTCGATTTCTCAAGAATCGTATATTCAGAGTAGGAGAGCATCTTTAGTTTCTTTCAAAAGACATGCCTTGGCTTTGACTCCAATGAGAACTGATGATGACGGTACCATCCATGAGGTAACGACCAGTGTCGAATTAGAGATGAGGGTTTTGTTGAAAACCTCAATTCCTTTGATTATCACTTTTCTGTTGCAATACTCACTGACGGTGGCATCTGTTTTCTCGGTGGGAAGTCTTGGATCGCGGGAATTGGCTGCAGTGTCTCTATCAAACTTATTGGCCAATATCTCATCGTATGGAATAATTCAAGGAATTGCATCGTCCTTATCGACTCTTTGTCCTCAAGCATATGGAAGAAAAGATTATGCTGCCGTTGGAATGAATGTGTTAAGATGTTACATGATGTTATGGGTGATGTACATTCCAATTTTTGTGTTCTGGTATTGGGGTTCGTTACCTTTATTATCGATGATTGTTCCTGACGAGGATCTGTGCATACTAGCGACTCAATATTTGAGACGGTTGATTTATGGAGTTCCTGGGTTTATGACATTTGAAGTCCTCAAACAGTTTCTTCAAGCACAAGGGACATTTCAAGCATCGACATATGTCTTGATTCTATGTTCTCCTATTAATGTCTTCCTAAATTATTACCTGGTTTGGGATAAACGAGTTGGCATGGGATTTATTGGAGCACCTACAGCTGTGGTGATCACTAATTGGTTAATGGCTTTGTTATTACTGGGTTATGCATACTTTATTCAAGGACCTAAATGTTGGTGCAAAATATCGATGGAAGTGTTTAAAAATTGGAAAAGAGCCATCAATCTTGCAGCACCTGGTGTTCTAATGATTGAGGCTGAATGGCTTGCCTTTGAGGTCTTGGCTGTCGCATCTTCTCGATTTGGAACAGTTTCTTTAGCAGCACAATCTGTGGTGTCCACCACTTGCATTACCATGTATCAAATACCGTTTGCCATGTCCGTGGCTGCATCTACGAGAGTCGCGTGGTTTATTGGAGCGGCATCCAAAGATGCTGCCAAGAAAGTCACCAAAGCTGCGTTCAATCTTGCTGGATTCTTTGGTCTTTTCAATGCAACCATTCTTTGGTCTTTCCGTTACTCAGTCGCAGGATTGTTTTCCAGAGACCCTGAAGTTGTGTCACTGGCAGGTAAGGTTTTGATTATTGGAGCCATCTATCAAGTGAACGACGTCATATCATGTGTGAGTGCTGGAGTTTTGAGAGGACAAGGTAGACAATACATTGGTGGTTGGTTAAACTTATTCAGCTATTATTGCGTTGCGCTACCAATCGCTTTTACATTAGCATTTAGATTCCATTTGGAATTGATTGGGTTATGGATTGGAATGGTGATTGCTCTATTATTTGTTTCCAGTTGTCAGAGTTACTTTGTGTATACTTCTGATTGGGACTATATTATAAGATTATCGATTGAGGATGGAATGGCACAAAAAGACGACGTATCTATACATGCAAGAAGTCCGATTAGTTTTGTTGATCATAACCTTCTCAGTCCAACCATTAGTGAGGTTGATATTGAATAGCTGGATGCTGCGTCGATCGGCGCGCCGGACTTAAGTATAAAAGATAAAAAAGCTGTAGGATATCAAATATTTTGCCACAAGATTATATATGTCTTGGTTTGGAGGATCTAACAACAACACCTCAATTGAGGATAAGATTAGAGAAGCTACATCAGAGTCGATTCCTAATGGGGACATTGATTTTTCCATAGCCTTAGAGATCACAGATTTAATTCGGTCCAAACAAGTGTCTTCGAAGGAGGCAATGCGTGCGCTTAAAAAACGGTTCATTAACAATAAAAACCCGAACTTACAGAAATCGTCTTTGAAACTGATTGACTTTTGTATCAAGAATGGAGGAGAACATCTTCTATATGAGATTTCTTCCAAAGAATTTATAGACCCTGTTGTTTTGGTGTTGAAAGACAAAAGTCTGAAATTGACGGTGGAGCAATATCTATTGGAGCTGATTCAGTCATGGTCGATCATGTTTAGTACTAATCCAAAATTGGTCTATATCAACCAGGTTTACAACAGATTACAGAAAGAGGGCCATGTATTTCCAACAATCACAGATTCATTTGAAAGCACTCTAATAGAATCCAAAGTTGCCCCTGAATGGGACGATTCGGACGCATGCATGTTATGTTCAACATTGTTTACATTTTTGAATAGGAAGCATCATTGTCGATCATGTGGTGGTGTATTTTGCGGAACTCATTCTTCAAAAACATGTGAGATTCCTGAATTAGGAATCACCATTCCGGTTCGTGTATGCGATACTTGTTATCAGGAACACAAGGAGAAAGCGGATAAAATGAAAAAGCACGAGAAGAAGGCCAAGAGTGTTCCCGTTGTGGAACATGGGGACGAGGACGAGGATTTGAAACGTGCCATAGAGTTATCATTAAAGGAATCTGGAGTTGGACCCGTTGAGGAATTGAAAAAACCCGAGCCAAAGGAACTGGATGACGAAGATGAGGATATGAAAGCTGCAATTGCTGCCAGTTTGGCAGATTTCAAGCTCCAGGAAAACCCTAAACCAGAACCAGAACCAGTCCAGTCTATTCCTCAACCAAGTGGGTTATACGCCAACTTGCTTCCTGAAAGTCAGACGTTTTCCAATTCCACTACTACGAGCATTGTCCCCTCCAAGCCAGTCTCTGTACCTGTGGAAACTCCTGCAAACGATTTGCACAATGTGGTTCTTTTCGCAGAGATGTTACAAAATATCAAAAGTTCTCCACAACCAAAGCTCAACATCGCCAACGACCAAAGTTTGAAAAGCTTGTTCTTGAGTGTCTCTGAATTCAAACCCAGGTTAGATCTTCAACTGCAACAGGAACTAGCAAATTTAGACCGACTCCAGGATCTGTATTCTAAGACATTTGCCATCAGCAACCTTTATGATGAGATCCTGCAGATTAGAGTCAACCAATCGCAGCAAATTTATCACCAATACACTACACCAACACGAATTGAGTCTCCAGCACCCACATTATCAATTCCACAGCAATACTCGGGCTCATACTCTATGCAATATGCGCCGCTGCCACCATTGGACAATATAGTGAATCACCAAGTTCCGTCGTCGCCTTCTCAATTGTATCCAACGTCGCCCGCCGTTCCAGAACAATTGTCTCCTTCGTTTCCGCCTATCGACTTGGCGCGTCCCGAACCTGTCAAGCCTGTTGTTCAGGAGACGGTGAATTTGATCGATTTGTAATATAAAACTGGGCTGTGTATCGCACTACATGTTGCACATAAAGAAATAGATATATTTTCTTAGTATTTGTCATGTCTAATAGTGAGGTGAACATTGCGGATGCTCCTCGTAAACGACCTCGACTTGGAGCTGCGTGCGCAAGTTGCAGACAAAGGAAAGTTCGTTGTGATCGGACGAAGCCTGTTTGTAAAGTGAGTATTGTTTATTCTTGGAGCTAACATTGAAGGTGTGTGCGAAACGTAACAAAGCCAGCGAATGTACATATACAGAGCCTGATTGGGTGTATGGAGCTGCGTTTGCTCCGGAGACAACTCAAGTTGAAGAATCAAACGTGGCCGAGGAAGTGGAGCAACTTAAAAGAAAATTAGTCATGCTGGAAGGTCAATTAGGAAACCTGAAGACCTCCAATCAGGGCTCTTTGGCAACTGCGGAAGAAGAATCCATCAACTTCTGGTCCGAAGACTTTAATTTTGAACCTGAATTGAAAATATGCTCAAATTTCGACGTGTTTTCTCCAAAGACCTTAATATTGAAGGATCCGATAACCAGGTTCATGAAAAAGTATGCGAAAATCGACATGCTCAAGCGGAATCCGGACGCGCAGATGGAATTTCTGAATTACAAGCCTCCATGGGCCGAAACTGGTCCAAGTAAAAAGTTAAAGGAGACGTTCCAGGCTCGGATCTTGGAGCATTTTCCTTGGACCGCAAGAAATCATGTTCCACCGTGTGAGGAATACCAACCGAAAATGGATCATGACGGAGGAGAAAGTATAGGAGGACGAATGAAACAGGTCATGCCCACCAAGAAATCTATCTGGTTATTGGTAGACAGATTCTTCAAATATTGGTATCCATTTTATCCCTATGTCGATGAAGAAGAGACATATAACATGATGTCCTCACTGATTGGTCTACGAGAACTAGCGGATGTTAAGATCAATCCGGACTCGTTTGGAAGGACGGAATTAATCAAGTTATGTTTGTTACTGTATCTTTCTTATTTTGGTCAATTGTCGATATACAATCTAGACATGAAACCGAATGCCGAGGCCAGTACTGATGAAGATCTTAAATATTTAGTGGAACATCCATTACATGAACAACTACTACGGAAAACTCAATGGTGTTCCCATCATTGTCGAATTGACAAGCTACCTTCGATTCCTAGCTTACAGAACTTGTTACTTGCAAGAATGGCTTTCCAGCACGCTCCAGAAGAAGGTGAATTGTCTGAGCCAGACGCAATGGTGGGAATGGTTTTCAGAATTGCGCACCAATTGGCCTTGAATAGAGATCCTATGGATGTGTCTCCGGATCTAAGCAGCAAGAAGGTCAATCTGTACAGAAAGTTATGGACAGGGGTAATGGGATTTGATTTGGGTTGGCCGTTCCAGGTTGACACTTTGCTACAGCGCAGCCTGTCTTATACAACAAAATTACCATTTTATCTAGGGGAGAAAAATGCCAATTGTTCAGATCTCAACGGTGAACGAGCAGCCATAGCCATTATCCACAATCGAGCTAAGTTTCAAAAAGCATACGTCAGACTTTCAGATTTGGTGACAAACCTGTATTCAAGACCGGTTCCATCCCAATTGGCGGAGGTAATTGATGAATTTGAAACTCTATCTGCTGAGCTTTCGGGCGGAGATATCTTGTCTTTCATCAATCAGGATCCAAAGTCATCGACGGACGCTTTTACTCGAACCACGAAACTCAATGAAATGATGCAATGTCTGGAAATCCAAGCGGTTTTGGTGCCTATTTTCTACCACTTGTTTCTACATTATGAGAGTCATAAGCAATTCGATAAGGCAAGAGAGTATTTCTTCCAGAGCTTTCGACAAAGCATCAAAATCTCAAAGGTGAACCAAATGATGTGTACAAACATTTCCAAATATTTTGGCTTTGGGTGTGATCATATTATTGCTCCATGGTTTGCCCAATCAGCTGGACGTACTAGGTGGCTCTTGTTCTCGTTTATCACGAGACTGAATCATGTTTTGTACGTGAGGTTCCTGAATGGACAGCTTTCAGATGACCTCAAATCCCTATTGAGGTCACTCATAGAGCGGGTCGATAATGTCATTTTGGTTGGCTTAAAAATTCAAGGAAGATTGAGCGCTGTTCATTACTACGCCTGGTTCTTCAGTCGATTGCACTCTTATGTGTATTCCCAAGTCATTCCTTCAATTAATGAATTATATTTCAATACGGAGAAAGAGCCATCCGAGGTGATCCAAGAGTTGGGTCACAACTCGTTTTTGAACTGGGACTACAAAGACTTCCAAATCTCGAGCCATATTCTAAATCTTTATGAAGACGATGACAAAACACCAATCAGTTTCAGTAATTCTTCCATCTCAGAATTTACAGAAGGCAATTCGCAGATTGATAGTGATTGGATCGGCAGATTGCTCAACAACAAGCTCTACGATTTTAAAGATCCGTTTGCGTCTTATACAGTCCCGTTTATTCCCGATATGTCGACCGAGGCCAACCAGATTGATGGCAATGGAGACAATGTCTTTGCAGAGCTCGGCTTGGCTCAATTAAATTCCGAATTGGACTCCGCTCTTTTTGATTTCTGGAAATAGCTAAAAGTATCATGTAAATAGCTCCATATATTTTTTAATGTTTAGTATCTTTATTGTTTTAGGCTTAGGACTTTGTGACTTGATTTGTCCTGACTCAAACCCATTGAATTGCTATCCTCATTTGTTTGAGCCTTCTGTGAATTGGAAGCCCGTGAAAGAAGGTCAAGTTATACCTGGAGGACTAGATATTCGACTCAATATAGATACCTTAGAACGAGAGGCAAGATTATCGGGACAAGATAATCGAGAGGAAAACAGTGTTGCTATTATGCCTGCAGTTGAACAAGAACTTCGTGAAGATCATTTGGCGGAGGCATTGGTGTATGTTTCCGGATTTGTGGAGAATGGAGCTGGAGAGGTCACAAAGTTGATTCAACAGCTTGAGTTTTTATGTGAGGTCAGTTCCGATCTGGAATACGGGGTAAGTATCATGGATTATTTACAGGAGATATTGAGATTGTCTGGTCTGTACAACGAGGGCTGTGCTGGTCAGATTCCACACGACAAGTTAATGGAGGTTCAGGAGTTGGCCACAATCATTCTGGCCGCCTCTTTGAGAAATAATCATCAGGCTCATCAAGTGTTTCGGAAATATTTCTCCAATCCAATGGATTTTGTTGATAGACTCTTGACTAAACCAGAAAGTGAATTGTTGGTTCGTCGTCGGTTGGGAATTTTGGGTTCTCTATTAAACACCGGTTCGTTTATTGCATATTTTAATGCTATTAAAGTTGACCTACTTTTATTATATTCACAAGTTCAGGATTTGGGGACTAAGCAAAGGATTCTCAACATTATCAGTGATGTACTGACCAAAGAGGAAAATCCTAATACGGACCAGCAGTTTGCTATCTTTGTTGAGGAAACCTTGATAGAACATCGCCAACTGGATGATAAAGTATTAGAATTATTACAAAACTTGAAAGATCTGAAATTATCAAACAGATCATTGTTCAAAGCCTCCAACGCCTTTTTAGATTGGTTAAACACACAAATGGAAACCTTGAAACAAGATCAGGATCCACGTTTGGAAGAGTTCCGGTCTTTACGTCACGAAGTGTTTGGAAACCCCAAAGCCATGCGCAAAAGTCATGACGAGTTATAAGTAAATTTTCGCACAGAGATTCTCGCCAATTTGAGCTTCAAAAGCAGAAAAGAGACACATCGATGTAAAAAGGTTATCACCACTATCAAGCCCAAATAGAGTTTCAAATTCACCTTGATATTGTATTGATCCATAACATCTTTTCCAGTTTGAAACATACATGATCCCTCGTTCACTAATTCTTCGTCAGTACAGTAGAATTTCAGATCACTCGTGAAAACCAAATTTGCAACAATCATCACACAATAATGTGGTGGCGACAGATAGTTCAATGCTCTGAGGAAACCGCCCAAAGTCATGGCCAACAATCCAGCCATGGCCACTCCAACAGAACAAATTATGGAGATCACATTGAGTGCAAATCCAGGATGATCAAACACTGTGTTGAATGAAAGACCAACGGATTCTCCAGCATTCACAACTAAACCAGAGCTGTATGCTATTGCGAAAAACAAACCAACGTCGTATTGGAAGCCGATCACAAACACCATCAAAACAGAAAATACCAAAGCGTTGAGGATCTCGAAAGGAATCTCGATCACAGTGTAACTGAGAAAGAATGAGGTTAAATTGGTGGCATCATCGTTGTATTCTTCATAGAAAAAGTCCCTTTCTCTAGGATACGCAGACATGTTGTTCAACATTCCTGTGAAATACAAGGAGACAATTTGTTGGATCAATCCAAGTCTATTTTGAACACTGGTGTTGTTATGCTTAAGTCTGGCAAAGAATAGGGCCAATATAACACCCATACCGATAACCTGAGTACACCTTGCAATAAGGATGTTTTTGTCTCGTATCAGACTCAAACATTGACGATATGTGTTGACTTTGAAGCCTACAAGGAAGTTGACGGGCTGTTTCACAAAGGTATTAAATTCGTCTCGCAAATCTGATTTGGACATAAGCTTCTTGCGTGGCACGATAGTTAAATCCTGAACAGGCCAACTTTGAATGATATGGTCAACCCTTTGTCTTGTTTTGCGCTCGATCTCATCATTTGAAGTGCTGTAAGAGATCATATCCATCACAAAGTCCCCAATATTCGTGAACTTGGGAATGGGGTATCCAGTATTAGTGAAATGTTTCACCAGTTCTTCTTGAGTTCCGTTGAAAACAACTTGTCCTCCCTTTGCCAGCAAAAGGATCGATCCAAATTGGATCAACGATCGAGGTTGATGGATTGTCATGATAACAGTTGTTCCAGAGTTTGCCAATTGTTCTAAACATTCAAGAATCGAAGATGCAATAAAAGCATCTAAACCAGAGGTCGGTTCGTCTAAGATGAGCATTTTGGGCGATGAAATCAATTGAATAGCTATTGACAATCGTCTTTTTTCTCCTCCAGAGATACCTTTGATCAAATCATTACCAACCAAGGTATTTGCACAATCTTTGAGACCCATCTGGAGGATTAATTTGTTCACCAGAGAATTGATTTGAGCTTTTGACAATTTCTCCTTTGAGAGTCTCATGTTTGCCGAAAATTGCAATGTTTCTTTCACCGTAATAGACGGCAGAAGATGACTATCGTCCTGGACCACATACGAACAAATGGGTTTAATTGTCTTGAAGTCCGTTTGACAATCGTTCAAGAATAAGGTACCCGAGGAATAGTATTTGGTGAACAAGGTGGAACTAAGTCTACCACTGATATAATTCAGTAACGAGGTCTTTCCTGACCCGGATGGACCCATGATGATGTTGAGTTTTCCTGCCTCGAATTTGCAATTGACGTTATTGAGGATGGTTTTCCTTTCTGATCTGGTGAGTCTATTTTCAACGGCCAGATTTAGGTTACAAAGCCTCATTTCGAAACCTTGCTGGAAATCTGCATCCTTGTGTTGAATTTGATATCTTTCGTCCGTTTCTGAGGCCTTTGAATTCACCTCTTTGGCCATGCTGATATCAACAGGCTTAAGTTTAAATATGACACCCGATATTAAGAAAAAGACCACACAGAAAGCAACGAGCACTCCAAATGGAAGTGAAATCCAATTTTCCCAGAATCCAAGATTTCGAGTGATATATGAGCCCGAGTAGTATTCGCAGATTGAAGAAACATTGGGATTGTCTGCATACTGCTTAAAACAATCTCCTTGATAACCAGTGAATTCATTGGAAATCAATAGCCCAAAGCAATACCATTGATAGGCAATATATTTACACCAACGAACATAAACGGGCATCTGCTTGGCATTAACATACATTCCATTGGTCATAGTTTGGAATGTGAAATTGAGATTGCAAATCAAAGTGGCTAGTGCAACATCTCTGGTGGTAGCAGCTGCTACGGATGCAAATGACATCGACATCAAATGAAACATGACATTTGCTGCAAAATAGCGGAAAAAATAGATCGCCGAGTCCGTTCGAAGACCAACCATGAAATATGTGCACAGGGAAAATAATAGTGGGATGACTATGTCCTCTGTCAAGAGTTTGGCGATTCTGCGCGACAATAGAAATCCAGCAATGGAAATACAATTTTCAGAACGTTCACGATCGAAAACATGGAGATCCAACGAACATAAACGATATGTTTCATACAACAGAAACAAATATGCCTGGAGAGAAGAAACCGTATACAATGCTGCTTCTATTGATCTCAATCCAACAAGTGTACTTCCTGGCTTATAATAAAGCCAACCAGTCATAAGTCCCAGAACCACTGCTTCCATAAGCAGGGCCAGATATCCCATAGGGTCTCGTTTCTCCAATAGCAGGTTTCTTCGCACCAGAATTCGGAGTTCTCTTAAAAACGGAGCTCTTCCAATTTTCTGGAACGTGTCATCGTTTACGTTGGTCACGGATTTCTCGTGAATCGGCAAAACAATGGAATCCATTTTGGATCTCCATTGATCGATTATTCCATAGACTCGCTGTGATGATTCTTTTTCTTGCTCTGCAGTCCTGGAATCAATACTCGTGATGTCAATGATATAATCTGCAGGGTTGACGTCTTCTGGAATTGTATATCCAATCTCATCAAAATATGCAAACATCTTGTCATATGAATCACCATAGCACATTTGACCCTTACTTAAGATAAAGACTTGATCGAACAGTTTAATGATATCTGCACGAGGTTGATGGATGCTCAATATGATGGTCTTATTGAGTTTCTTGGTAAGTCGTTTCAAGGCTGCACATAGCAAATATGCATTAAAACTATCCAGACCTGTAGTTGGTTCGTCCAAAAATAAGATGCTAGGATTTGAGATCAATTGGATACCAACACTTAATCGTCGCTTTTCTCCCCCACTTAATCCTTTATTGACTCGATCACCAACCAAAGTGTTTGTGCATTCCTTTAAACCCAGTTCATGGATAATTTCGTCAACAAGCTTGGCACGCATGGTTTTGGAAGTCAATTTGGGAAGTCGTAATTCTGCTGCGAACATTAACGTTTCATAGCAAGTCAGATTTGGAATCAAGATATCCTGTTGAATCACATAAGCATTACGAATTTGAGATAAGTCATTCCTGCCATTGTATGTCACTGAGCCTGTCTGAGTCAACGTTGTACGACTTATTTGCTTATTGGCTAATCTGTTGAGTAATGTTGTTTTCCCGGACCCGGATCCTCCAATGATACAAGCAAGAGTGTTTTCTGGGATATGGAATGTCATGGGATGAAGAATAGTCTTATAATCTGTATCAGACTCCAAATCTTTCGTCTTTCGACGTTTTCGTGCTGCTACACTAAGCTTGTCGACATTGATGCTGACAGACTCTGTTTTGGTAAACGATATATTCTCGCCCAATCCCATGGCATTCAATCCGTAAGAGCCACTTGATGAGAGAGCGACTTCATCCGAGTTGTTGTCAATTTTGGGATCGCCTAACATTATTTATTAGATGGAGTTTGTAGCATAGCCGTGTATTTTTTTCATGTATAATTTACGAGCTAATCTGCAGATGTGCGTATACGAGGTTGATTAACCCAGGAATCCAAATTTGATGGCATAACCTTGTCATCATAATATTTTCGTAGAACTTGGATCGAGTCTTCATCCAAAGTGTTGGACTGTGTGTAAAGCTGACGACGTGGACTGGATGGCACCCGTTGTTCTAATTGTCGCTCCAAGTCTGCAATTCGCTTCTGACTAAGTTTCTCCAGATGGATCTTGCTTTGAAGATCATTTTTCATCTCCTCGTACTGACTTTTATAGTACAAATTCTGGTCGTCTGAAGTAATGCGTTTTGCTCGAGACTCTGTCTTGAGACGTTGATTTTCCAATTCCAATTCTCGTATCCGATCTCGATTTTCTTGTTTGGTCCTGGCCAATTCCTGCTTCACCTCGTTATATTTCGTGTGTAAGTCGTAATATCCATCAAAAATCTCTTTGTTAGCGTCCAGTTCTCTTTTGAACTCCTCACGTAATTGTTGGTACTTAGCCGCCAATTGTACGTTTTCTGCGCGCAGTTGTTTCAACTCAACGTTATCAGTGACCAAATCGAACTCGTCAATCAATCGACTAATCATTCGGTTATTTTTCTCGATCCGTTCACATAATGGACCTCCTATTATGGGTTCCTCCGACTGGACTTCTCTTTCCTTGAACTCTCCTGGAACAGTCTGATTCCATCGTTCACGACTCAGTCGAATCCGGTTCAACGTATCATTAATCTTCCAATCATCATCTCCGCGAAGTGGAGTCATTGGAGGAACAATCACTGAACTTCGACGACTTGGACTTGCTTCATATCTTGTTTCACTATTCAATTGCGTATTATATTCTGTCAGTTCATCCCTTTCCACAACCTCAGTATTTAATGGACTAGGTTCGACTCCAAATAGACTGTTGTAAACCTTACCAAACAATCCTGGTCGTCCAATTGTTGTTGTATCAAACATACGCGTTTTGTTTAGAGATTGATTCAAGAGAAAAATAAAACAAAAAAACACACACAAAGCTTCTTTCACGATGATTTTACTGGTATTCCAGTTTCTGGTGATTTTCCAATTGGCCAGAGCTACTATCAGTTATCCTTATGAAGAATCTCTTGAATTCAAGCCGTTGGAGCGTAACAACTTATTGGCCTCGTTCAAATTCAAAATCAACTCGTCTGATTTCGACTTGTATCCTCATGAAGGCGAGACTATCCATTATGCGGTGTTCTCGAAGTTGTTGGGTCCAATCCTTCAAGAGACCAATACCAGAGAACTTCATTTGAGATTCAGTCAAGGCTGGTACGATCCCGAAGTCTATGGTAAACTACCTTCCAATGGAGACTATAGTGGTGGAACAGGAGTGGAATTGTGGTCTTTGATTGAAGGCTCCAATGAGAAATCGGTTTTCAAAGACTGGATCAAGTTGGCAAATTCGTTGTCGGGATTATTCTGTGCGTCTTTGAATTTTATTGATTCCGCTTCAACAACTAACCCAGTCACTGTTTTTCAGCCAAATTCTACATTTTTGTCACAAGGAGTCTCGTTAGAAAATAATTTGTATCTTCTTCGAAGTGCTCTTCCAAGAGAACCGATATGTACCGAAAACTTGACTCCATTCCTCAAATTGCTTCCAACCAAGGGAAAGGCCGGGATCTCGTCCTTACTTACCGGTCATAAAGTGTTCAATTCTCAATGGTCATCAATGTCAATTGATATTACCACTGTATGTTCTGAAACCGGATGTCATTACGAAATGGAGCAGACCATTAACATGATTATGAATGTTCCAATGACCATCGAGAAAAATACAATGCCTATACCCAAACCTACACCTGGCTCAGAAATGAGATGTGATCCAGAAAAACTACATGATGCATACCATTGTTTCCCGTTGGACTCGATCGATGAATTGGAATTTTCGTTGGAAGACTTGTTTGGAAAGACTATCCAAGGTGGTGCTTTAATTGCAAATAAACCTACCAAGATTTGTGCAGAATTGAATCAAGATTCCTGGAAGATGGACGTGGATTCCGCCTCGATATACGATCAGGATAATAAGCAATGCTTTGACATCGAAGATTCAAATAGCTACAATGCTCATTTCGTATCCAGCAACTCTTCCAACATTATACCCCTGGAACAGCCACCAATCCTTGCCTCAAGATCCATTTCCGGATATTCCCAGGACTCTGGAGGATTTAGAATAGACTTAGCTAACCCTACAGACCACGATTCCAAAATTATCATATTCGAGACTATCCCATGGTTTGTTCGCATCTATTTACATACCCTCACGATCACTGTCAATTCCACCACCACCTACACGGTCAATGATCCAGATTTCAACACTCTTTTAAACGGAATAATATACGAGCCTGCAATAGACAGACAAAAACCGTCTCATTTGGAATTATTAATGATGGCTCCTGCACACACAAAGATGAAATTGGTTTTGGAGTTCGACAAGTCGATGCTTTTGTATGCAGAATATCCTCCAGACGCGAATCATGGGTTTGAAATCGAGCCTGCTGTGATTTCCGTGTTGGATCCGAACATCAATGAAGTTGTCTACCAAATGAGGACCACTACTGCCTTATTGACCGTTCCAACTCCTGACTTTTCCATGCCATATAATGTTATCATCCTAACATCAACTGTGATGTCTTTGGCTTTTGGATCAATTTTCAATTTATTAGTTAAAAAGACCATCACTGAAGAAGAAGCTGAGGAAATGGTCAAAGAAGGATTAGTCAAACGTGTGAGAGATAAATTTAGACAGCGCGTGCAAAGGATCAAAAATCTTGTGAAATCTTAGATCCTGTTCCGTTTGCGTTGATCGTCCAAAAACTCACCAATCTTGCCTAATTGTTTGGAAAGGCCACACGATGACCAGTTCAATGTCAACCAGTTTTCAAATTTGGTAACCAAGCTTCCTAAAAGACGACCAGAATCGCCATTGGTTTTGCGAGAATTGAGTAGGATATGAAATAGGTCCTCCCAAAGCTCCGTTTGCCAGTATCTTCTTATATTTTCATTCAGTTTCCAAGTATCGGGAGCTGTCTTTACCAAGTCTATAGTTGTTCCAAATAGCATCATGTGAATTATGTTTGCTGCTCCGTAATAATCTAGTTCGTATTTCCAGTCTTGGGGAATAGAACTTGGTAAGTTTGTACTGGAAAACTGAATAGTTCTAGGAAATAAGCGAAGGTCAATGGATCTTTGGAAATCAATGAGCGATAACTCTTGAAATGAGGGTCTTGAAATAGGCTTGAAAGCCAACATGCAATTCTCTGGAGCCAAATTGCCATGAATGATATCGATCGAATGCAGGAGAAGCATTTGACGTAGAAGCTGGACAGTCAGATAAATAACCACTGATTCTTCTAACTTCACAGCCTGAGAACTTGAGCTTAATTTCACCAGATCTGAGACATTCCCATGTTTTAAGTATGGGAGTACGAGGTATGATTCGTCTTGAAATTTAAAGAAATCAATTGCTTTCATGAGTTTTCCGGGGCTTCTGGATTCTAATTGCTTTAGAATGTAGAACTCCCACTCAAGGGGTGGTGAGTTCAATTTGATTGCACGCACAGTTCCGTCTGATTTTTCACTGAGATAGACAGTCGCCTGGTTTGTTTCTCCTAGTTGTTTTGTGAAACAGTATGCTTCTCCGCCAAGATCAACCATCAAATGACGACTTCCCATAATTGGGGCAGCATGGGGCTTCAGTAAAGTCTTGAACTTTGCAGCATTGTCAGTTCGGCTACTCAAATAATGGAATTCCGAATTGTGTGCCAATGGATGAGGTAGCTTGTTCAATAATGTTTGTTGTAATTGAAGATCAAATGGATTAATCACCACATTCTGTTTTGGAACCTCTTGGTGAATAGGTTCTTCAAGAAAAGGTGAACTCATGACT
The DNA here is from genome assembly GCA_030572655.1 of Ogataea allantospora. Classification (NCBI taxonomy): domain Eukaryota; kingdom Fungi; phylum Ascomycota; class Pichiomycetes; order Pichiales; family Pichiaceae; genus Ogataea; species Ogataea allantospora. The sequence goes on from JAJMAM010000022.1 coordinate 17,197, forward strand.
GTTGGGTCTTCACCAACTTGTTTTCGGGGTGTAGCAGGTTTATTATTGGTGATAGTTTCTGTGACGAAATCGCTCAAGCCTTCATCCAAAGCGGGCTCATCTAAAACTTGAAGCGAGGGAGCATCGGTCAATGGCTGATTGATCATTTGGTAGACTTCATTCCTCGATTGTTTGGAGAAGAATGTTAAGGTTGGCGAGTTGAATAATTTGGTGTCGTTTTCATCCATTGAGATATTGCGTTTCTTCGATGGGGTGTCAATTGATCTAGACCTGCGCTTCTTAGAAGAATGATACAGTCCACGACTCAAGACCAAGATTTCCAGTAAGCTTCGCTCGTCTCCATCTTCGGGATATAGAAGATCAAAGTTTAAATCAAACTTCTCGGTTCTTTTACCAGGATTTTTGATTATCTTAGTCACTGGGAACTTACCAGAAGCGTCCTTGAACACTTCAAACCCTGATTTTTGAAGGGGAGGCAGTTTCTGCTGTATCAATTTCTCTCCAGACCACGATGTCGGGCGAAGAACATTTTCCTTTTTGGTATTGTCAATGGTATCCAAATGAGACCAGATTCCCACATTTTCAACTGTCTGCTTGGAAATCGAGTCCGTGAATACCGTGAATGCGCGTGAAGAGGGTCTGGAAGGTTTGGATGGACCTCCAAGACCACCTCCTGAAGGATTTTGCAAAGTTCCCAATCCAGTTCGTCTATTAGCCCCCGAGTCCTGTTGTTGTCTTCTAATCTTGAAATTTCCATAAGCTTTCGTGAGTCTGGCCAGTGGTCGTGCATTATTTTCAATTCCCAGTAGATATAATTCTTGTGCTTTTTTCATGTCTCCTTCCTGTTCCACAAAAGTTGCATAGCTCTCATAAAACAAAGCAAGACTAAGACCTATCTTCTTCTTTAACAGATATTGGAAAATGTCTTTGGAATTGTCACTGAACTTGATATACTCCAGCCAAACTTTGAAATATCGAATTTCATTTTTGTAGTACTCATCATCTTTGAAATCGTGAGTGATTCGTTCCAACAGCTGGATCAATCCAGATTCTGTGGTTCCCCCCGATGGATAATGCGTGTGAATCCACTCTAAATACTTCAGATACGGATCCAATGGGTCATCAAGATCCTCCAATGCTGATGGAGTGATAGAGGCCTCCAATAGCTCACGATCGCGTAAAAGAACCTCCTTACGAGTATCCCTGTCTAAAGAAAGAGCTTTAGCCAAGGTGCTCGCCGAACGACCTTGTCTCAGAGGCTGGATGTTTTCCTTGTCTATCTCAATTTTGTGAAAGTCAGTGGATGTGCTACATCCCGAAGATCCACCACTGTTAACCCGAGAGCTCATCGCGTTCTAACAATAAACAAACAAATATTCGTACTTTATTTTACATAAGCACGACTATGCACAGATTACGTAATCAAAATGAGATATGTTCGAAACCACAGTTTATCCCATTTCTTAGCTAATATATACAAGTCATGCCACCTGAGCACCTTCATCTTTGGAACTGATGTCAGGGCTTGTGTTTCTAGGTAGCAGATATTTCTTGAATGCATCGTTCTTCTCCTCGAAAGGTCGCGGACCAACGAGTCTAATCATATCGTCACGAGTCAACACCTCTTTGGTGAGTAATTCCTGTGCCACCTTATCGACCTCATCCAATTTCTCTGTAAGCAGTTTTCTGCACTTCTCGTGAGCCTCTGTGATGACGCGTTTGACTTCGTTGTCGATCAATTCAAAAGTCTCTTCACTGAAAAGTTTGTGCACTTGAGCCTGTTGATTAGAAGACTCAAAGACAATTGTTCCTAGCTTCTTGGACATTCCCAATTTCAAAATCATCGCGTTAGCCATTTGAGTCACCTTCTTGAAATCGTCAGCAGCTCCTGTGGTGACATCATTAAAGTTTAGCTCCTCCGAAACACGGCCACCAAGAGCCATAATCATTCGGTGCTCGAACTGTTCTTGTGAAATCAGATACTGATCACCAGGAAGATATTGGGCGTATCCAAGAGCACCTTGGCCACGAGGGATGATCGAGACCTTGAGTAATGGGTCCGCGTGTTTCAGATACCAGCCACAAATTGCATGTCCGGCTTCATGATAGGCAACAGTTTTCTTCTCTTCAGGGGAGAGAACTCTACTCTTTCTCTCGAGTCCTGCAATCACTCTCTCAATTGCCATTTCGAAATGTTTCAATTCAACAACCTCTGCATCTTGACGAGCTGCAATTAAAGCAGCTTCGTTACAGCAGTTGGCAATATCAGCACCCGAGAATCCAGGAGTCAAAGCTGCAAGCCTTCCTGCAAATTCATCTGTCACCGGTTCACCTAATTTCAAAGGAGACAAATGAACTCTGTAAATAGCTTTTCTGCCCTCAATATCCGGTCTATCAATTCCAATATGTCTGTCAAATCTGCCAGGTCTAGTCAAAGCTTTATCCAAAATGTCTGCTCTATTAGTACCGGCTAGAACAACAATGTGGTCAGTGGATTCAAAACCATCCATTTCCACCAATAGTTGATTCAAAGTCGCTTCCTTCTCGTCATTGGATCCCATAGGTCCACTTTCTCTGGATTTTCCAATTGCATCAATCTCATCAACAAAAATGATACATGGAGCAAGTTTCCGTGCTGTTGCAAATAAATCTCTCACTCTGGAAGCTCCGACACCAACATACATTTCCACAAACTCTGAACCAGACACAGACAAGAAAGGCACGCCGGCTTCTCCAGCAGTGGCCTTTGCAAGTAAAGTCTTACCAGTTCCGGGAGGACCAGATAAAATGGCACCTTTTGGAATTTTAGCACCTAATTTCTCGTACTTCTTTGGCTCTTTAAGGAAAGTGACAAATTCCATGATCTCTTCTTTGGCTTCATCACAACCTGCAACATCTTTAAATTTCACATTGATCTCTGTTTCCTGGTTGAAAATCTTGGCCTTAGATTTACCAAAACCCATGATGGAATTGAACGGTCCACCACCTTTGCCGTTTGGAGATCTTTTTTGGAACTGTCTTGCAAGATAATAAGTACCTCCAATCAAAATCAAAGTTGGAAGGAACGGTATGACATATGACAAAATGCTAGATCTACGGATGTAAGACACCGGAATGCGTTCGTTGTTTGGAATACCCAAATTATTTTGAACTTGGTCGATTTCTTTTTCAAAGAACTCCACGGAACCAATCGTGAACCCAACAGCTCTTGGATGTTGAGTAACTAATTCTGCTTCCACAAAGTTCCCGTTGATCACATTAATCTTCCTGACTAGTCCTTTTTCCAGGAAATTCACCTTGAAGTCTTGAAATGTCATTTGGTTGGTCTCTCCTTCTCCAGTGTAACTGTTGAGGAATAACGTGATTACCAAACCGGGCAGAATCCAGTCAGTCCATTTTGTGTTTCTGAAATAGTCTTGTGGTTGTTTATTCTGATCTTTTTTCTGTTTATTGTCTTTCTTGTTCTTTGGGTCCTCATTGAACTTAGTCAATGTTTGCTTAAACAAAGTGTAGTTGTTGTGGGTAGAAAAAAGTCTTGATGACGTCAAATTCATCGTTCTCACATTCGAGGAACGTATAGACGTCATTCGACTGAATTGTGGACCCAGCCGTGTTAAAGACTTCCCCAAAAACATGCTTTGTCTAACAAAATATCCTCGCCACTAGATATTTTTCTCCAGTCCAGAACCGGTGTCCGGGTAATATTTACGTATGAGTATATTAAAAATGCAAGCGTACTACTAAAAGGTTTCTTCATCAACCATCTTGACGTCATTTTCTTTGCCATGGTCGGTTTCAGGATCCTCTGTAGGAATTTGGAACCCTTCAGTGGTGCTGTACAAAATTTCTTGAATGTGAGATAGCAATTGTTCGACACTCACATCAACCGAATTTGAGTCTTGAAGCTTTTCACTAAGATTCTGACATAGGATCTCTATATCTCTCAATTTGTTGAAATAGAAGTTTCTTTCTGTTTCCAAACTCTCCTGGACCACTTGCATTTCCTGTAGTGCTGCCTTTGTAGATTTCAATTCGTCTTGTATTCCGGATGACGGAACTCTTGAGTAACTAGTGGGAGGTTTGGTAGCACGATCTCTGGGTTTATGACCAGCTCCTGCTAAAGAGGTTCTTCTGCTTTCTGTAACAGCACTATTGACAGACGAATTAGAAAACACTCGACGTTGAGACCCACCAGTTGATGAACTCGATGGAGCAACAGATGTTTTTCTGCGTGAAGTAGGGTCGTAATCATCAAGTTTGTTTTCAGACCATAATTTGCTCATCCATTGCAGAAACTCCAAATTGTCCTGTAATCTACATTTCATAAGTCTTTCAACAGGAACTTCTCTGGTGATCTTGTGTTTGGAAAATCCGCTCTGTAGAATCTTATAATTGGTGAGACTTTGATAATCTGAAGAGGGATTAAAGTTGACTTTTGACATTGGTAGGTCGCTAAAAATCGAGTCAAAAATCTGGCAATAGACAGCTCCATTACCACATTGCTCGATCTTGGTGTAATTTAGCAGATATGTGGCATTTATCCACTCTAGAAGCTCTGATCTGGAGGCTCCAACAGCCATTGAGAAAGTAAACAACGCGAACTTTTTCGACGCGACGATAATATACAATAGACGGAAACCTATGTTCCAATAAATAGAATATATAATGGTGTTAACGAGATTCAATCGTCCCATGATCTACGTTTCTTGCGTTCTGGTAATGCAGAGAAGTCTCTGATCACATCGAATCTGGCATTTTGACCACTGGGGAAATATTTACCAGGAACTTCGGTAGCAATATGAAGACTGTTGTAATCTCTTTTGTTTGGCATGGTCATGAGATCGGTGAACTCCGCTTGCTGTTCAACTCTTGTTCTGTAATCCAGAAATTCCTTCTCAATCTCCTCCAGTAGCTGAGGTTTACTAAACATTCCCATTAACGTAGTTCCGCTGTGCGATTGCTTGTATTGATCATTGGCATACGCATAGCCTGCAAATAGGAGTATAGCTGCAATACCACCCATAGTGTATGGATTGATAATTGATTCTTCCTCACTGAGGGGTAGCTCATGATCATGATGGTCATGACCATCATGAGACTCATGAGATTCGTGAGAATGATGTTGATTCCTCAATCCCATATGATTAGACAGATTTCTGGTGGCATGACGAGCCAAACGGGTTGTTATGAAGCCCCTTGGTATCGGCTTCAAAAGCATGGTCTTGGTAGCTTAAAGAAAATGGGGTAAAGATTCTGGGCACATAACCAAATTATTATTTTTCAACTTTGGATACAAAAGTTAGTTGTTTGTTGATGAGTAGTGAAGAAATAGAGAAAGCTGGCGAAGAGCCGGTGGATGATTTATTTGGAGATGATAGTGATGAAGAAGTGATTGAAGAGGAGGAAAATGGAGTTGATGTGGCGGACACCAAGCAATCTGACGATGAGGAAGACCAAGAGGAAGAAGAGGAAAGACAGCCCACTTCGATGGATATTTCGATTCCTAGACATCCAGCGTCGCATGTTCCTACAGGAGATGCCATGGCATTCAATTTACCACGGTACTTATTTGTGGATCCGGAACCTTTTACGCCAGCAACTTTTGAGTCGAGTCTGAATGAGTTTGTCCAAGAGTCTCAAAAGAACAGTACTACCAAGGAGTTACAAGATTCCATAGAATTCAAGAAATTGGAGATTCAGAATACCATTAGGTGGAGATATGCACAAACTGCCTCGAATGAATTATACAAGCAATCTAATGCTTCCATTGTTGAATGGGAAGATGGCTCGATGTCGTTGAAGATTGGACAAGAATATTTTGACATTCGCACGAAGACCAATGAAGATAACTTACTTGCAATCAAACAGGAAGACCTGTACGTGCCGTTAATGGGATTGAATAAAACAATTCAGGTTCTCCCGTCATCGACCAGTTCCAGAGCACACAAAATATTGGCCAACACCTTACAATCAAATTTGCGTATGAAGAAATCAAAGAAGATCAACACCATAGTGACAACTGAGGACCCTGAATTGAAAGCTAGAGAAATGGAAAAAGCACAACGAGAGATCGAGAAGGCCAGACGGAAACAACAGGCCAAATTGGCACTGGAGGAAGAACGCCAGGAACGGGATTCCAGATCCACCAGTATACTTCATTCGATTGATGCAGCTGAGGAGGACGAGGAAGAAGAAGAAGATGATGATGAATACAATGTAAAAGATGACTTTGTGGTGAGCGATAATGAACAGGATTCTGGATTGGATGACGACGAGCTGGACCGTGCTGCTGATAAGCTCAGAGACGTGAAACGAGCTGGCGAGGCCAAATACAAGCAGCCTACTGAGGAAGTGGACGATGAAGACGATGAAGAAGAAGGTACTTTGGTGAGGAAGAAGCGCAGAGTGGTGTTGGACGAAGACGAAGAATAAATGTACAATTATAGAGACAACCTGCTCCCGTCCGGGTAACATTGGTTAGGTATAAAAAGTTCAGAAACACAAATAAATAACAGACACTGCAAAAAAGAACGGAATCTTTGAGATGTCTTGGAACGGTAAGTAGAATTAGAATTGGCCCAAACTAACGTTTCAGCATACACTGACAATCTTGTTGCTACTGGAAAGCTTGACAAGGCTTCTATTTACGGAGCCGATGGAGCTTCTTTGTGGGCCACCTCTAACAACTTCCAATTACAGCCTAACGAGATCCAGGAAATTGTTCGTGGTTTCAGTGACCCATCCCAATTATATGCTTCAGGATTGCATGTTCAAGGACAAAAGAATGTGTGTATTCGTGCGGACCCACGTTCTATTTACGGTAAGCAGGATGCTGAGGGCGTTCTCTGTGTCAAAACGAAACAGGCTATTTTGATTGCTCATTATCCAGCTGGTGTCCAAGCTGGTGAGGCTGCCAAGATTGTTGAGCAATTGGCCGATTACTTGATCGGAGTAGGATATTGATAAAACAATATATATATTCTAAGGTTTAATGACGTCTTTTGCCAATCTTCCAGCACATCCATAAGGGTAGATGAGGACGGAGTCCAAATCCCAAACCCCAGCCTTGTAGTATGGGTCTGTCTTCAGAAATTCAATGATCTCTTCCCTGGTGTTGGCCACAATGTTGTATGACGAGCCGGCAAATTTGGTTTTGGTGTCGTCGGTGAAAATAGCACCGCAATTAGTTACTCCCTTCTCAAAGGCAGCCGGAATCTTGCTTAAATGCTCTCCTCTGACGGCTAATCTGTCGGTACCAGGCTTGTCGTACACAATAACCAAATATTCCATTATATGTTAATTGACGAAATATTTTGTTTACCTAATCTATTATATATGCCAGAAGCAGTCGACTAGATGATGGAGTCCATTTTGCTGAAAACACTCACCACAGCAGCAATTGTCTCTAGAACAAGATCTCCAGGCTTGTCGGTGTCAATTTCGTTGTTCACCTCGGAAAACAGATTCATTCCCACTCCGATCGAAGAAGGTTTCTCAACAAATGGATATTCGCTGAATTGGGTCAAAAGCTCGTCTGCTCTGATAAAAGCATTATCTCTGTTTTCAAAACTCAGGTCAACAAGAATGTTTTCCAGAACATTTGCTGCACAGCAGCCTGCTACCAGACAGACGGTTCTGAGATATTTGTATTTCACTGATTGTGGGAAATATTTCTCGTCGTATTCTATGATGAAGTTTCTGTTCGTAAGCAGAGCCAAAATTCTGGATGTAACGTTCCTCTTTGGTGTAGAGTCCTGGATTGGATGTGTTGCCATGTCGAACAACAGAAAGTTCTTCCTTTCGGTCTTTAAAACACCCTTGTCAACCAAACCCTTGGCCAGGCGTTCTCTGACCTGTTTAAGCTGGTAGTTGATTTTCATCAAGTTCCATGTTTCTCCAGATAAAAGATCGATCCAATTGGAGACACTAAGATGTTGATTATCGTTCTTGATTAATTTCAAGGCCTCATCAAGAAGAGTTTCTCCAGTCAGGGAACCATCACAACATTCTATCAACCGATCTGGATATTCAAATCGTTTTCTGGCAGGATCGTTCACCATTCTGATTTTTCCCCGGAAGGCCAGCTCCAGGATAATTAAGCCTCTCAAAGCATACGAGATGTTATCGTTCCAGAACGAAAGATATCCTTCTTTATCTTTCAGTCCAATCAATAGAACCTCCTCCATTAACGTCAGCATCGGGGTGGTGTTACCCTTTGAAGAATCTCCTATGTCATCTGGGTCATATGCAATTTTGTGTTCGCCAGCCTGTTCAATAGGGGCCGAAGACTCTTCAATTGTCGAAGACTGCTTTCCACGCCGTCTTGATAGTCCTGATGACATCGTATTTCCACAACTGCCTAGTCTAACTTGAGTATTTCTTCGCTAGCCACTGTGTCTAAGCACGATTTGTTGTCCCTTTTGAAAAAAAGAAGAGACAATAATTTTGTACTGGAGCACACGACTCCTGTATAATTAATATATTTCTAGGCAGTGCTGTGAGCCCTATCCGTTTTATATACAAGATGACCGAGAAAGTACTTCCGAGGGCCACCATAAAACAAAAGTTACAGGTTCTCGATTATCTCCATGGTCCTCCTTCGCGAACTCAAAGAGAGACGTTGATCCACTTCATAAAGCTGGGTCAATTTAGTATCTCTCAGAGTTCCCTTTCTTCGTGGACCTCTAGAGAAACAGAGCTAAGAGCCGAAATGAATACCAATCCGATGTTGGAAAATTATAGACGAAAACCCACTGTGAAGTATCCCGATGTCACAAAAGCTGTTGAGGAGTATTTGGAAAGATTTGTTCCCTCTGATGAATCGATAAGTGATCAATTTATTGTGGATTTATTTACCAAGTACATGACTGAATTCGGATACCCTACGAAGGGGTTTAAAATGAGTAATGGCTGGCTCCATACTTTTAAAAGACGCAACTCCATAATCAACCGACGAAAAATGGGCCATTCGCTATCACTCCCTGTCCAATCAAATACCCCAGACCCAGCAATGGAGGTTGATTACGAAGAAATATTTAATAATCCAATGATTGGATTCAACACTCGATTAATTCATTCAGATGATAACTTTATGAGTCTGTTAAACAGCGTGCCAACTTTAGAACAATCCGATCAGGTTGCCCAGATCAGTCTTAAAACTTCTCCTTCCATTTTGCCCCAGCCTCAAGAACGACTGCCATTTTATCCAACATATCAAAATCCACTGCAAACTAATAGACCTTATGTGCTTGAAAAGTTTACATCTTCGAGAGGATCGAATCCGAATTCCGAAAAAGTCGAGAAGATCCTTGAAAATATCACCGAAGGTTATGCCACAATTTATAATTCAGGAACTTCTGCTATCATGGGGATTTTATCTTATCTGAATCCACCAAAAATTTGTATCAACAATTCTGGCTACCAAGGTTCGCATCGAGTGATCAAATTGTTATCCAAACTAACCAATCTCGAGAAACTGAGTCTAGATCAAATCGATTACTTGACTCCAAAATCAGTCGTTCTTATTGAAACTCCAATGAACCCCGAAGGTTATGTATTGGATATTGCCAAGTTTGCCCGTCTGGCACATGAAAAAGATTCCTATTTGATAGTCGATTCCACCTTAGCTCCACCTCCACTCCAATTTCCGTTCAAATATGGCGCGGACTATGTGGTATATTCTGCCGTGAAATATCTCGCTGGAGTCTCCGATTTGGGAGCAGGATTTGTTGTGAGCAAGAAGAAAAGTGAACGAACAGATCTTCATAATGAAAGACATTCTTTGGGTACCAACATCGCCAATTTTGACTCCTTCTTGTTGTTAAGGTCTTTAAGAACATACAAAATGAGAATGTTGACCCAATGTCAAAACACAGAAAAAATTGTCGAGTATTTGAAATCCAACAGTGACAAATACGACTCTGTGATAAACAAATTGCACCATTCCTCATTACAAGCAGATTCTTTCGTTAGAGAACAGTTGAACGGATTCTTCAACCCGGTGTTGGCAATTGAGTTCAAAACTCAACAATTGGCAGAAGAAATCATTACCAAATTCAACTTTATCAGCAATAGTCCAAATATTGAAGGAGGAGAGACTCTGGTCGAACTTACTTCCAAAAATGCAAACCTTATAAGCTCGCATTCCAATCTTTTGCGGTTCAGTATTGGTTGTGAGGATTATGAGGATATTCTCAAGGATTTAGATCATGCTCTGATGTCCGTCATTGAACCACGGTCGACGGAGACTCTTTCTTAATCTCTCTCTTCAGGGGCTGGATTAGGTCTAATAACTCGTTCTTGACAAAAACAAGATAATACGGAGTCGCACTGTTGTTTTCGTTGAAATTCAACACTTCCTCTAGCGTAACCTCACTCACAATCTCGTCGTTGTACTTTCTGTACAGATTGGATTTGGGGTCTCTGATATAGATCCAGTAATGACCATATGAAGCTTGTCCACGATGGATGAATATAGCAAACACAGAATAACCAATTTTTGTCAAATGACTAAATTGTCCAGATATCTTGTCTTGAAGTGTTTCAATCTCAGTTTTAATCGCGACCAATTCCTCATCGATTTTAGCAATCTGTTCATCTAACACTTCTAGGATGTTGGAATCAATCAATAAACCAATGTCATTGAGGACTTGAGCCTGTAAAAATTGTCTAGTGGAATTCAACGCCTCTCTTAAAACCAATCCTTGTTCATTCGGTTGCATCAATCGACGTCTGCGTTCTTGAAGTTCGGAAATTTGATGCTTCCACATAAACACCTCCTTACGTTTGGCAATCAGCTCTGCATCAGACGTTTCCATATATCTGTCCATATACAAATTCTCTTCAAAGGGAAGGGGCTGAATGGATTTCACTGGAATCAATCTTTCTCGATCAAACTGGACTCTCTGAATTTGGATTTGAAGAATCTTTGGTAGCTCAATAATAGTCAATGATCGTTTAACCTCTTCATTATCCAATTGAAGAAGATCTTCAGTGAAATAGGTATCCAAGGCATCGTAAATATCCTTTGGATTATCACCAATGTTCACGATTAAGTTCAAAAACCGTTCCTCCTTGGTCCGAGCTCTGGAATCATCAATATCTTCCTTAGTTTTGAGATCCACGGGGACCAAGGTTTGTTTGGTCTTTCCATAAAACAGTTCTTTGATCAAGTCAATCTGCTCATTATCAGAATCCAACTTTGTAGGTTCTAATGCACTTTCAACCTGGATCAGGACATTTTCGATACATTCGGTCACATCTTGTTGTCTTCCAATCTCTAAAGCATTTTCAATTTGATCTGAACTGATCTTTGCAGTTGCAGCACTTTGAATAACAGGCGCCTCTTCTATGATTTCGGCTGATTCTTCAACTGGCTCGGGAGAATCTTCAACTATTTGGTCTTCAGAAACAGAAACATCCATATCGTCCGCATCATCTGCATCATCTACAAGAATTGGCTCCTCTGATGTTTTTGACGACTCATCAGCAAACTCCACTTCATCGCTGATCGGACTGAACGCAAGATACGCCAATTCTTTGGTAGGTTGAACACACCGCGAGTTCTCATGAATCATCTTGTAATAGAGATCTCTCAATTGATACATGAACTGATAAGACCTCTCGGTCTCTTTGTAGCCAACCGTACGACCTCCAATACGTCTCAGTGAATAACTTTCCGTTTCTATTTTCTCCTTCTCGATTGTTTTATTGAATTCCAAAATCAAACTCCGAACAGGCTCGATCGCAAAATAGTACTGAAGCAAGGAGTTCAAGTAACAAGTGTTTCCAATATTGTTCAATCCAGCAGGACTCTTCTCCGCAGAAAGTAACGAAGAATCAATAACTCCTGAAGAGAGAAAACCTTCAATCAGTTTGGATTTCTTTGTTTCTCCAATCAACTTAAGACACAGCCAAAGCTCATAAAAGTCAACATTCACATCTTTAGAAACTCTTTCTTGGAAAACACGAACCACGGAAGAATCGTCAGCATATTGGTCGCACCCGATACATTTATAAGCTTGATCAAGACTAGTGATAGACCGCGAGAACTGAGGCAAATTCGAATGAAGATAACTAATTAACATCAAACTTTTCCGTTGCAGAGCAATGGTCACAAGAGCTCTTGCAAATACGGAGGAATAATACCCGGAATCCTCCGCTTTGAGTTGATAAGCAGTAATTAAAACATCGTCATCAACAGAAGGATCAGTTTCCAAAGTATCATAAGCCTCGACAATGTCAAACATAGGCTCAGTTTCCAAAAACTTGCGGATCTCGAGGCTCTCTCGATATTGTCCCACCTTTTCTAATGCTTCTCTTAAAGTGGTCCGCTCGTACTTGCTACCACTTATGATTAAGTTATTTTTGTATGCTGTAATCAATTGACTGTCAGTGAGAGAACGAGCGGTCTCTGGGTTGGTAATGTCAAAGCCGAACTTCTGGAAATGGCTTTTTAGTTCGAGAAAGCCCACGACTCCTTGAGATCTTAACGTTGCCACAAACATGTTCAAATCGTTACCCTGTCTGGAAGTTGCACAGTATGTTAATGCATCAAAAAGCTCTGGAGTGGAGTCTGGATTCATGTTTGCCATGATGGAATAACAATCAATGATCAAACTATCTGGATAATATGGACAGACACTCAATGTGGTTATTGCTGGATTATATTGAAATTTGTCCCAGTATTGAAGTTGATGAGAGAAATCCGGTTCGTTCAAAACCCGGAATATCTGGTGCATATCTGTTTGGAAGTTGGTCTTAATCTTGAAATAATCCGGAGTTGGCGAGAAAATCGACCCCAGATAAAGAATCTCAGTCAAAACACGTAGATAGTAATCATATCCAATATTCTTGAACTTTCCAAGGTCGGAGAATTTAGGAGGCTGAAGTTCATCGTTGATCCTGCGGAAAAAAAGCTTCTGGGGAAGTAAATCTAAATGGAGATGTAACTTCAACACTATGGAGCTCTCGGGTTTGAGGGTCTTAATATCATCTGTGTCTGGGTTGGTTAGCGGGCCTCTCAAAACTTTAAATAAGGTATTTAGACAATCGATGGTCGATGGAACGTGGATATTGTCCATTGTATTGGGCAATTGGGAGATGAAAGACGATACACGAATCTCTATCTCTTCTTTTTCCAAATAAACCATATCCTGAGGTTCCAATATTCCCGAATACACTTCTATGCGAACAATGGTGCCGGTAACTTCACAAATATAATTGGCAGAATCAATGATATTTGGAATCGAATTCGAAATCACCATATTGTTATATTCTTGTTCAGGATCAAGAGCCGGAGCTAATTCGGTTTTGATCTTGAATCTGTCCAATATCAAATCATTTCTATCGTCCTCGAACAATTGATCATCTTGAAAATGGTAGAACTTATGTTTGGAATGCATCGTGTTATCTTTCCCTTTAATTTTGATCCGAAAATGAAATATGGAATGTTTTGGCATTGTAAGTTGTGGACTAGACGCCAATATTCCGTTGAATGTCCAAAGTTTGGCTCCGGTATCCAATTCAATTGGTTTGGAAGAGTTAATTGGCTCAAAAGTCGACACTGGAATCATTGCTTGATATCTCTTTGGAGAGTTCTTTATAAATCCGTTCAATCTCTCTGAATAGTAGACAGTTTCTTCGGACAGGATACCTTCGCCATATTTTGAGGTATAATCAAGCCCACTTAGAAAGAAATGAGGATCGTTTCGAAGATCATCCAAGATCCGCTCACTGGTCTTAAAAAACCTGGCATCATTGAAATTGTAGTGTTGAGAACGTGCAATCTCCTCAAAGTATGGTGGAGTTGAAGCTTCTGCCATTGTTTCGCTTTCATGATCAGCAACAACCAAATCTTCATCTCTTATCTCTGAAAAGGCGTCGCCTTTGTCTATGATGGTGGGATACAATTCCTTCACCTCATCAACAAAGTCGGGTTCCCTATTGGCTTGTGAATAACTAGGAGGCAAATTAGAATCGGACATTGTAACAGACCTGGGATCGAACAATTGGTCAAACAATTTCAACAACCTGTTGTTTGCCGTTAAAGATTGGGTTATTTTGACTTGTAAAGACTATAAAAACAACCGACGCGTCGATCGACCGAGCCGTTTACAAATTTCAATGCAAAGAATTTAATCGAGATTACTATAAACATGACAGACAACAAGCAGGACCCACCAGTTGGGCCAGACATGGCTTCTATGGGGTTGGATTTCCTCCCTACTGCAATAACGGCCAATCCATATTTTGCGGCCGGAGGAAGTTTGATGATTCTGGGAGGCTCTTTGGCTTTGGTTCGCAAGTCTGTGACTTCATTGGCCAGTCTTGCGTATCGTCGAATGCTCGTGGATATGGAATTAAGAAGTAACGATAAATCATATGATTGGTTTCTCCATTGGATGTCAAATTATAAACAGACCAGTTCGAGACATTTGAGTGTTCAGACCAAATTCATTCAGCATCCAAATGGATCTATTTCCACCGGATTTTCGTTTGTTCCCGGTCCAGGAAACCATTGGCTTAAGTATGACGGAGCCTGGTTTTATGTGAAGAGAGAGAGGTCAGAACGAGTCCATAATTCTGGAGTGCCAACGGAAACTATCACCTTAACCACCTTGTACAAAGATAAATATTTGATTGCTTCAATCCTGGATGAGGCTCGAAAAATGGCAATGAAATTGGCTGAGGGGAAAACTGTCATGTTCAAATCTTGGGGGCAAGATTGGAGACCATTTGGACAGCCTCGTAAAAAGAGATTGGTGGAGTCTGTGATTTTGGACCGAGGAATCAAAGAGACCATTCTTAATGACGTTCAAGAGTTTTTGAAATCCGGAAAATGGTATCATGATAGAGGGATCCCCTACAGAAGAGGATATTTGCTATATGGACCACCGGGATCCGGAAAAACAAGTTTCATTCAGGCTTTAGCCGGAGAATTGGATTATAATATTGCAATTTTGAACATTAGTGAACCCAACTTGACCGACGATAGATTGGCGTATTTGATGAACAATATCCCGGAAAGAACCATATTGTTACTTGAAGATATAGATGCAGCTTTCAATCAAAGAGAATTGAATAAAGACCAAGGATATGTTGCTGGTGTGACATTCAGTGGTCTTTTGAACGCATTGGATGGTGTTGCTTCTGCCGACGAAATCCTCACGTTTATGACTACTAATCATCCGCAAAAACTGGATCCAGCCTTATTGAGACCAGGAAGAATCGACTTCAAGGTATTGATCGACAATGCCACCGATTATCAAATAGAACACATGTTTTTGCGCTTCTATAACGGCGAAACAGAAAAAGCCAAATTGTTTCTGTCCAAGTTCCACCAATTGGGATTGCCTTATGTCAGCACTGCACAGTTGCAAGGTCTTTTTGTTCAATTCAAAGAGAGTCCCGATCTGGCTCTAGCCAACATTGAAGTTTTGAAACAACCTCATCTCAACAACTTCTTTTATGAATAATGTATATTAACCTCTAAATCTTTTGAGCATTTCCAATTTGGCATCTTGAAGATGTTTGTGTAGGATTTCTGAGCTTGCGTCTTGTTTGGACAACTCATCTGCCTTGGTCACCAGGGCGGTTAAAAACCGAACATAATTGAGGTACAAAAGAAGATCGAGATTTTTCTGTTTATATCTTAACGGTTTTTGAGAACGAAGCACACGTTTGTGTCTGGCAACAACTTTTTGGTGATTCATAGTAGATAAAGATTGTTTACCTTTTATTTTTTTTTTGATTTGGAATATATACAGGTGCGAGGTGTGATTGAGACAGACTAGACCATGGATAGATGAGATTCAAATATGATGCTAGTTTCGATGAACTTCGTTTGGAAGATCTTAGACTATGCTCTAATGTGATTACAATAAAGCAATACCTTGATATCAATCACATTTTTCTCCTTACTGTACTTCTCTTTTCCTTCCAGGTTCCCCCCTCACACCCTTACTTTCAAAAAAATGGGGTAATATCTTTCTCGATCATGCTTCAAAGTCTAAAGAAAATAGTCAGTCCCACCCAACCGTTACGTTTGGTCCTACTTGACTTCAAAGATCTCCAAACGTGTAATCGGATACTTACTACTTCGGATGAATCCTTAGGCGGGTTTTCCACAACTCATTTTGAACCTTATAGAGACCAGGAAACAGGAAATTTGTGTGGCCGTTTCCATGGAAATCTCAACTTGAATCTTCCCCTTGATAAGAAGGTCGTTTCTTCCGGCTGGGCAATGTGGAAAACTCGAGATCGGCAAAAGAATCATTCTTTTAAACCTTTTTATCTTAGCAAACGATTCTCCAACTTTTGGTGGGATCTATCCACCTTCTATGCTGTTCATCTTCGAGTGAAAAACCAGACACCATCGAGAAAGTTCATGGTGAATTTTCAAACAGATAGTGCATCAAGAACAGACCTATTTCAGCATCGATTGTTCTTGGAAGAACACAACCAATGGCAAGATGTATTCATTAGTATCAATGATTTTGTGCTCACCAATAAAGGTCGTATCCAAATTCAGAACGACGAGGAGTTTGAAAAAGATCGGGTGCGCAGTATTGGAATCTCAATTGCTGATAAACAGTATGGAGAATATGATTTGCTCATAGACAGTATAGAATGTCTGTATGGAGACGAATACTCTCAGAAACTACAAGAGGCCAGGAATAAGGATCCTGTGAAGATAGAACAGCTCGATTAAAAAAGATCTATTTATTGACTGCGCTTTCGTTTCACACTTTCGTCCACTAGGTCCAACTCTCTTTTCTGTTCTTCAGTAGTATTTTTCGGCGGATTCAAGAGCGATAGAACAGTTGCGCCAGCGGCTGTGGAATTATTGGAGTTAGTGGAGCTTAAGGAATGAGTTCTGGTTTGCGAATATTGCTGTTCGTAAACTGGTCGTTGATGAATTTGGGAAGGAATAGACCTTGGTGGATTGCTGAACGAATATGTCTGGCTACCACGTTTTTCTTCAGAAACAGTTTGGGATGGCATTGAACCAGTTCTTCTGAGAGAATCTGTTGGCGGTCCTGGTGGAACAGGAACAGGATTGTGACTGAAAGGAAGAGAAGTTGTAGACGATGATCTAGTATTCAAAGAGTCTGCTGGGAAATTGGGGAGGGACTGTAAAATTGGGGGCTGTGGTGGTGGGTTTGTAGAGCTTGGAGATCCTCGTCTGACAGGTCCAGGAGAACCACTAAATGGAAGCATACTAGGTGAGCTGCGACGAACAGGTTGTTGTGGTGTAGGTGGAACAAATTCTCCTTCGAGCTTTGATGGAGCTGGAGATTGGTCGCCAGGCATCTGAGGCGGAGGAGGTGGGCCTGTGGAGATGATTGTTGGTGGTGCCGGTTGCAGGGGGTCGAATACAGAGATGTTCCTAGATCTATTGGACGAAACACTGTAGCGAATGTCTTTGTAGGGCATTGGTCCTTGTTCGTGTGGATGAAAGCTGGAATTAGATGGGTTGCGCGGAAGAGGAGGAACGTGAGACATGGAAACATGAGGAGTAGGCATCGAGCTCTGTCCATCTGAATAGGTCGAATTTAGATCACCATAATACCCAGGACCATTGATGGCCTGTTTTAGAGCCATATCCCTAGCAGCAGATCGTTGAAGAACGTTAGTTCTAAATTTCTCCAGCTCAGTGAGCACTTTTCCCACCACTGATTCGTTGACTGGATCCTTCTGTACCAACCCCACCACATCTTTCAAAACGTCTATAAGCGAAACACAATCATAGTTGGTTTTAGTAAGGTCATCTTTAACAATTTCATAGCGATAATTAAGAATATCATGAGTTTTCATGAGTTCCGAGTACATTGCAGGGAAATCAAAATATATCTGGTCTTTTGGAGGTAAAGAAGATCCCATCTGTTGTTGCACATATGAATTAGTCAATCTTGATTTCATGTCCATTTCATCCAGTCCTGGAGCTTCGCTGAAATCACCCGGACTATTTGGTTGGTAACGATACGGCACATAGTTCTGAACCTCACGCACGCTTTCTATTGGGTGCACTTTGAGACTGTGGACTTCTTTTTGAGATGAAACGTTTTTGAAAGAACGACGTTTAATTTGGGTAAGTCCTTCGGTATTCCCGTGTCGGAACCAGCCTGAAGAATGTTTAAATTCCCACACATAAGACGCACTGTTTGAAGAATTAGAACCTTTTCTCGAGCCAACTTGATCAGAAGACGGTGGAATGGCGCTGAAAGTTTCATTATTGAAATTATCGTTCACTTTATGGAATCCATACATGTTTAGTTGTCGAATGAAAGAGGCCACATTTGCATGTTTGAAATAGTTGCTTAACACCTTCGTAAATTCTTCCGAGGGCATCACATAGAACGATGTTTGATTTGTATGCCACCAAATCAGATGATCCAATGATTGGTCTTCCAACATGGAATACAACTTGTGAATGAACGAGGTATTTGTATTCTTGGAGTCCTTGTCTTTGGAGACTTTGGAGTCATCCGTTTTGGAGACAACCACAGACTCCTCTGAAGACATAGTTTTAAGGTGGTTTGGAGAACTTTGGAGACAAAAAATGAAATTTGCTTGTGTTTGTGGATTTAAGCCCTCTTAATTTTTCGTTAAAAAGCTTCCTGACAATATTTTTCCTAATTAGCAAGCTAAATCGGAATTTCATACATATTCTGTATCAACCTAAGATTGGAGCTCCAACCAGTGTTTATTAAAGCTATGTAGTTTGAAGAATTTTGCAACTAAAGGAGGTGTTAAAATGTTGGAATCTCTAGTCATGTAATGTTTCTTAAGAAGTATGCAAAGAAACAATGCTGCCGGACTTTAATTATGGAACATGCGTATTAGACCAACTTGTTCAATAATTTGTACGATTCTATCTGAATTCTGGTCATTAATCGGGTCATTCCTGAATCTGAAGTGCCACTGGACATTCGGAACCTCGAATCGAACTTGGCTGCTAATCGCATCTCTTTGAAAAATGATAACATAATCACGGTGAAATAGAATCTTAGGAAACTGGTGATTACAGTAAATCCAACAGTAACAAACAATTCATATACTTCTGATGCAGATTGGGAACTTGGATCGGACGTCACAGCTCTAGCCACAAGATCAGGAGTCGATTCTATTCCTCCGAACCATAGCCACGTGAAATACATTGTGTAGAGACATCCTATCAGGGTATCCAACACATACACAAATACCACCAATGAAAAGGTGTTGACGTTTGGCTGTTTCACTTTGAGATAACCATCGATGTATAGAATCATGATAACTGTCGATGACAAATAGTATAGCCATTGAATAGCATTAATCGGATGTCCTGTTATGATCGAAAGCAGTCCATAAACGCCACACATTTTGTTAATGATCGCATATATGAGGACCAACTCCACCCCAATGTAAAGAGGGTATTTGAAAAATTTCTGGTATGTTAGCATGTCCATTTGAGCCGAGATTGAACTTACTTGTGGAAGGCTTTTTATTAGCACCATTGGTGTTTATTTGTAAGTCAAATATATTTTATGATTCTACCTGTCAGAACAAGTTCGGGTCGAAAAATTTTATTATTTAAATCAAATGAGTCTAGATCTGGATGATTTGAGTCTGAGTGACTCGGATTACAGTTCTGACGAGGCATCGTCTTCTGTTGTTACCAATCAGGTGTTAAGAGAGAAGACAGCTTTATTAGATAAATATTCTGCCAACATCAAGGTTGATCCCATCAAACATAGAAAAACAAAAGATAAAGCAGAAAGAGCTACTGTTGAACAAGTTTTGGATCCTCGAACGCTTCGATTTTTATCGAAATTGTTCAAAAATGGAACCATCACGGAGATTAATGGTTGTATTTCTACCGGAAAAGAAGCCAACGTGTATTATGCTGTGAATGCAGACACTGATAAACATTATGCCGTGAAGATATACAAGACCTCGATTTTAGTTTTCAAAGATAGAGAAAGATATGTTGATGGAGAGTTTAGATTCAGAAATACCAAAAATCAATCGAATCCCCGAAAGATGGTTCGATTATGGGCAGAAAAAGAGTTCAGAAATTTGAAAAGACTCCATTCTGCAGGCATCCCGTCTCCTGAGCCAATCGATTTGAAATCGCATGTTTTGGTCATGGAGTATCTTCAAAGAGGTGAGGGATATCCGTCTCCAAAATTGAAGGATTACGAATTTCGTGATGATGAGGAAATAGCAACATATTATATCAAATTGGTCATTTACATGAGATGGTTATACCAGAAATGTCGACTAGTTCATGCTGATTTGAGTGAATACAACACCATTGTTCATAATGGAGAATTATATGTCATTGATGTTTCTCAATCTGTGGAGCCCGATCATCAAATGTCCATGGACTTTTTGAGGATGGACATTAAGAACGTAAATGATTTCTTTTCACGGATCAAGAAGATTAATATTTTCCCAGAACGTATGATTTTCCGGTTTATCATTGAACCTTGGGAGACTTTGATTGAAAAGAATCAGAGAGAAGGAGTTGAAAAAGAGGATGAGGAGTTATTGGAGAAATATCTTTCAACTCTTCCGCATAAAGACGAAGATGATCGAGAAGATGCTGTTTTCCGCTCGCTACATCTTGTGAGTTCGTTAAATCATTTGGAGGAGCGTGACTTTGATAAATTTCGGACAGGAGAGGTGGATACCTTGAGAGATTTAGTTGGAGTGGAGGAGGAAGACGAAGAGGAAGAGTCGGATGAGGAATCGGACGAAGAATCGGACGAAGGATCGGAGTACTCCTCGGATGAAAGCACCCCTAAAGGGAAGAAATATGAAGATAAAGATGTCAAGAAAGATCGTAAGAAGGCAGCTAAAGAGGCGGCCCGTGAAAAACGAAAGACCAAAATGAAAAAGCATGTCAAAAAGAAATTGACCAGAAAAACGCATAAATAATGTCATAATTTATAGACCGTCCTAAACACTTCCACCGCTCTGGTTAGTTCCCACCATACCTGCCATCTCCAACAAGGCTCTTCCGTCTTCCCAATTGACAGCGTTGAGTTTTTTGCGTGCCTCAGCCTCCCGATGTTCCCAATCCCAGAGCTTCTTCTGTTCCAGCAATTCTTTCTCCGATCCGCAACCCCAGACCTCCAAATTGGTGATTTCAAAGCTCATTTCAAACTCAGGAACATCGTGGGAAAATATTGATCCTGTTTTATAGGTTCCAGGAACAGCGAGATGTCGAAAAGTGGCTATTTCCATTCCTGCCTCGATTGTCAGAGACACTTCTCCCGGCTTGAATATACGAATATTATTTTTGATCAGTGGAGGTCTGCTACCAAATCCTAATCCTCCTCCAAGAGTGTTGAAATAGGCATAATTGGAAGAATATTCAGAAGTTGGAAAGATGATCTGTTGAGGTGTCAATTGAGCAATAAAAGACTCCTTATTACCAAAACATTCTCCATTACTGATTTTCCATGGTTTTTCCAAATAAACCATGAAGATGCATGTCTTTGATTCGGGAATCGGTATCCTTGGCGACTCCTTGTTTGAAGGATGAAAATGAGGATATTCAGTTCGAAATGCTCCGTATTTCTTGTTTGAGGGCGGAGGTCCATCTGTTGGTTGGATTTCAATCAATTGTCCTGTCACTAGAAGTATAGTAGGAGCATTCCATTTGAATACTTTTGCTTCCATTGACCTCATGCTGAATCCAAATTCAGAGCCACTGAATAGTTTCTTCAATCTGGTGAATATGAGATCTGCGGGAAGAATAGTGGCCATTTGCGATAACATTGGTCGAGTCAGAATGCGCGACTCGATAAATTCTGGCACAAATGGTTGATTATGATGGGTATAAAATAAAGAATCCAGGATTTTGCGTAATGGAGCAAAGATGTTTGCCATTGATCCATTTGAGACGGAGGTTCCTATTATTCGTTCGAAAGTGGCAAATGAGACATATTTGGATGCGATATTGGACTTTGTCACTGTTAAATCAAATGATCGCATTAGATTCATAGCTTTGATTTGGTATTTTGACCAATGCTGATCAAACTCAAACTGACTCAATGGAATGGAGCAATTGGAATCTAAGCTGATTGGGGAAATAATCAACAACAAGGTAACAAAATCGACAAACTTCGATATAGATAGTTGATAATGCGCAACTTCAATCCCATCGAATGATTGTATGGTAGGAGTTAATATCCATTGTACTTTGTCATTCAAGAAGACAACATCGACTTCGGGTTCCTGTTTTTCTGGTTGTACATCCAATCGAGATTGACTCAATGCTAAGAAGATTTGCATATGGAAAAATCTCGTGTTGTTTCCAAATAGGTCTGCAAACTTGTCGGGATTGAGTATTGCCATTACCTTAAGAACACCAGCTACAGTGAGTTCAGATTTGGTTTGATAGTTTGGAAATCGCGATAGAAACCAAATACAATCCAGAACACTTTGGGTGCCTGGTGTTTGAGGCAATTGAATCAATTCACATAATCTAGTCATAGATATAGATTGAGATCCATTGAGTTCTTCCAGTCCCAAGTTGTTTCGTAATGACATCAATTCAATAGGTTTGAATAACTTTGTTATTTCCTGAATAAATGACAATTCCAATTCCCGCCTTGTGAGCCTTTTATTTGTATATTTGGCAACATCACCAGATTCAGAGCTTGGTGTTTGACCCATGCTCTATAGATAATGTTTTTTTTAGCCGTAAATTATTTTGCAGGAAAAAAAAAATTTAGATCTATGGCTAAAGACAAGAAGAAAGAGGTGGTTACAGAAGACCCGAGATTTGCTAAGGTTTATAGCGATCCGAGATTCAAGTTGCCTAAACGCAAGGATTTGCGGGTGGAGGTGGACGAAAGATTCTCGAAAGATGAGTTGAAGATGGGAGAAGAAAAGAAGATGGATAAATATGGTCGCAAGGTTAAGGGGAAGAAGAAGGACGATTTCGACAAGTATTACAAAAGAGAGACTGAAAGTGATGATGAAAGTAGTGAAAGTGAAAGTGAGGTTGATCAGTGGAGTAATTTGGACCGAGCAAGAGGTCTTGTTGAGGAAGATTCAGAGAGTGATAGTGATGAGGAAGTTGAGATGGAGAGCGATGTTGAAGTCGAAGAAGATGTTCCAGAAGGAGACCCTACTAATACTTTTGCGGTGGTGAATTTGGATTGGGATCATATCACTTCTGCCGATCTATTTGCCACTTTTATTGGATTTGTTCCTAAAGATGGAAAACTTCTCTCGGTTGCTATTTATCCTTCAGAATATGGAAAACAACGGATGCAACAGGAAGAAGTGGAAGGTCCTCCAAAAGAGCTTTTCAAATCCAGCAAAAATGACAGTGAGTCCGAGGACGAGGAACTGGATTTGGCCAGTGCTGCCAAAAAGTTGTATGAGGAAGATGATGGTGTCGATTACAATTCACAGGCTCTCAGAATGTACCAATTACAACGACTTCGGTATTATTATGCGATTGTGAAATGTGACAGTATTAATACGTCTAAGACGATCTATGAGAGTTGTGATGGAACAGAATATGAGTCTACTTCCAATCATTTCGATCTTCGATATGTTCCTGAAGATATGACGTTTGACGATACTCCTCGGGATCAATGTACCAAAGTTCCAGCCAAATACAAACCAAATACGTTCACCACAGATGCTCTCCAACATTCCAAAGTGAAATTGACCTGGGATGAGACTCCTGCAGA
Organism: Ogataea allantospora; assembly: GCA_030572655.1. Classification (NCBI taxonomy): domain Eukaryota; kingdom Fungi; phylum Ascomycota; class Pichiomycetes; order Pichiales; family Pichiaceae; genus Ogataea; species Ogataea allantospora. The sequence goes on from JAJMAM010000022.1 coordinate 40,896, forward strand.
ACGTGTTTCAATGGCCTCTCGGGCATTTTCGCAGAAAGAGATTGACGATATGGATTTCAAAGCTTATTTGGCTTCGGATTCAGAAAGCGAAACTGAAGCTGTGGACAAATACAAGAGTCTTGTTTCTGGAGCTTTTGAATCGAAGGAGGAGGAGGATGAAGTTGATATGGAAATCACATTTAATCCTGGTCTGAATGAGGAAAAATCGGAACAGGAAGAAAATACAATAGACAAGATTAAACGCAAGGAGAAGGAAAGACGGAAGAAAAGAAAGGAGAAAGTGAAGGAGATCAAGAAGAATGCTTTGGAGGAGAAGAAGGAACGCAAAGAGAAGAAGAGAAAGGAGGTGGATGTGGATGAGAAGAAGAAGGCCGAACTGGAGTTGTTGATGATGGACGATGAAAAAGAACATGAACATTTCGATATGAAGCAAATGTTGAAGGAGGAGAAGAAGAAACGTAAGTCCAAGAACAAAAACAGATCGGAGGACGTTTCCGAAGCAGTGGACATTGATGCCAACGATGACCGTTTCGACGAGATCTTTGAGGATCATGCTTTTGCTATTGATCCGACCCATTCCGAGTTTAAACGGACTTCAACCATGGAGAAGTTGATGAAGAAGAGAAATAGAAAGGAACACAAGGAGTCATCGGAAAAGCTGGGCGATTTGGTTCAGAAAATCAAACGCCGTAAATAGAGACATAATTTTTCAATCCCACTCAACACTTTTTTTTGTTTCCATTTTTACGCGTTGGCAATGAGATTGGGATATTTAATTCCGGCACTTTTGGCTGCCAAAATGGCAAGTGCACTGCATTTCTACATTGAGACCGACGAAACTAAGTGTTTCTACGAAGAACTCCCTAAAGATACCATTGCTGTGGGAAAATATGAGGCTTATGAATGGAGTTCCAAAGACAACGATTATATTGCTGTGGATAATCTCAAGATCGAAATCACTGTCGACGAGACGTTCGACAACAACCATCGTGTTGTTTCGCAAAAGAATTCACCTACCGGACAATTCACGTTCACCTCTTACGATTCTGGAGAACATAAGTTCTGTCTGACTCCAAGACATTCAGATTGGTCGAAACGGAGTAAACATAGGGTTTTCTTCGATTTGGTCATTGGAGATGCTAAACCATTGGTTGATTCCAAAAGAACAGGAGACATCAACTTTCTGACCCAAAAAACCAATGAGTTGGTGAGAAAATTGCAGGAGATCCGCAGAGAACAAAGTCTGTTCAGAGAAAGAGAAGCCGTGTTCAGAGACATTTCCGAATCTGTCAATTATCGTACTGTCAAATGGACGGTTATTCAAGTCGTTGTTCTAGCTGCTACTTGCGCATGGCAATTGACTTATCTCAAGACCTTCTTTGTCAAGCAGAAGGTGGTTTAATGTTTATAAGGCTGTGCAGAAAACGTAAGAAAAAAATTATTTCACTATAGTATCATGTCTCTGTCTCTTGAAGAGTATACGCGATATGGCCGTCAATTGATAGTTGGCGAGTTTGGACTCGACGGCCAGTTGGCTTTGAAGCAGACCAAAGTTTTGGTTGTTGGAGCCGGAGGTTTGGGTTGTCCTGCCCTGCAATATCTAGTTGGTGCTGGGTTTGGAGAGGTAGGTATAGTTGATCATGATACAGTTGACGTTTCCAATCTTCACAGGCAGATACTTCATACCACAGATCATGTGGGGATGCTAAAGTGTGAGTCTGCCAAAATTCAACTTTCTAAAATCAACCCTCTGGTCAAGATCATCACTCATCCCGTTGCTCTGAGCTCTGAAAACAGTTTTGAAATTTTTGAACAATATAATTTGATTTTGGATTGCACAGACACCCCTGCCATACGATATCTGATTAACGACACTGCTGTCTTGCTTGGTCTTCCTGTAGTTTCGGGATCTGGTCTGAAAACAGAAGGACAATTATCAATTCTGAATTTTAACAACGAGGGACCCTGTTATCGATGTTTCTATCCAACTCCACCACCTCCAAGCTCGGTGACAGCATGTAGTGATGGTGGGGTGATGGGTCCAGTCATTGGATTGATGGGGACCATGATGGCTTTGGAAGCGATCAAGGTGGCTTCTGGTTATTATTTGGACCCAGATGTTAATTTTCAGCCCTTCTTATCCATGTATAATGGTTATTCTCCGTTGCAAAGTCTCAGGACGTTCAAAATGCGTGGTAAGTCTGCAAAATGCAAGGTCTGCAATTCTGACACTCGCGAAATCACCAAACATACCATTCAAACAGAGCTCGATTATACTGTTTGGTGTGGAAAGATAGAATATAATGTACTTGCTCCAGAGAATCGAGTGAGCGTTCTGGAGTTGGTCAAAGAGAAATCAGCTTATGTGATAGATGTTCGCGCTCGAGAACAGTTTGCGATTGTGAAGCTACCGGATTCAACAAACATCCCACTCATTGAATTGAAAAGAAAAGAATCCTTGGAGGTTGCCAAGGATTCCCGCATCTTCGTGATCTGCCGGTACGGAAACGATTCGCAGCTTGCTGTACAATACCTTCATAGTCTGGGATACACAAATTCCGTTGATGTGATAGGAGGTCTGGCCCAATGGTCCAAATTAATAGATCCAACATTCCCTGTTTATTAGATAGATCGTGCGCTGAGGATCTTTTCTATTGCCACTAATCCATTGGCAAACGAACAGGCAATTAAGCCTGAGCATTGAGGTGTGTTTGAAAATGCGCAGCTTGTCACGTTGAGACGAGAATCATAAATGGTATGATTTTCCACTTCTTTGGCTTCGGAGGCAACCTTGTAACTTAGGTCCATACGGAACTCGTCATTTGCGAAATCCAGTTTCATAATTCGAATAGATGATGGTGAAACTTTTAATTTGGACGAGCTGTGGACTCTTCTGATTGGATTATAGATTCTGACAGATCCATCCACATGACCTGAAACCAATAACGGAACGTAATCAGAAAGTGCTAAGGAGAAGACTTGGTTTTCATCCCATAGATTTAAAGTCACGTAGCTCTGAACATCGCGTTTAGACACCAACTTTGGTGTTTTCGTGGAGTCCGCTACTATGAACGCATCAAGTAGTGCTGAATACGGTAAATGAACGCTTGGAACTCTGGTTTTCTGTGACTCTGCAATGATGCGTAGGTTGTCCAAATCCACCAAATAATAGTAGCAATCAGTGGCCGATACCAGAACAATACGGCTATTATCACCAAACATCAGGTCTGAATAGGTAGAAGTGGTTGCAACAATATTTCCAATATCCAGTCCGTACACGAAAAATGGATTCTCTGTATCCATAATGTCCACCTCTGCAATATAACCATTTGAAAGACCCAAAATTAGCGTGGTGTTAGAGGTCCAATCACACGAAAAGATATCAAAATCAGGAACATTGACCGTAATGGATGGCGACGATAACGTAGAAAATGTACCTGAATATAGGAAGTTCCTGTTGACTCGAAGAATCCTCACAATACCATCCTTACAAACACATGCTACCAGACTTTCGTCTGCATTTCCGCAAGGAAGCCATTTCATGGAAACTATAGCTCCAAATGGAACTATCAAAGTCTTGATCAAAGACGCTTCAGTTCCAACCTCGTAAATTAACAATGCCGAATTGTAACTCTCGGGCTGACAAATAGCCAATTCTCTGCGCATCGAACTGGCTGGACCTTGATCAATCACAGATACAAATAAAAAGTGTTTGTTGTCAATCTGTTTGTTCATATACGAGCAAACAAGGGGTAAACCACCAGTGTTTACCACAAATCCTTGTCTGTATTGTTCATTAGATGGATATTGAGCATATCCACCTGCTCTGAGGATCTTGCGTTGTTCATCATTATATCCAAACTTGACACCATTTACTAAAGGGACCAGCCCATGAGCCGTCATCGAAGAGATTTCTTGTTCTATTGGTGTTTGAACTAAATTTGGGAACAATGGAAACGATTGGAACTGGAATTCACCGATCAATTCGTCATTGACATGAAATATATTGGAATCCATAAGATCTCGACCTAATTGAAACTTGCGCGCATATTCTCTATTAAGAGCATGGAAATGAAATACTCTGGTCTCTCCCTGATGACTGGTTTTAATTCCGGTTCGTTGACGCCACGGATTAGCTACCAATGGCGTAGCTTCCTGGAAATATTCAGAATCAAGCTTGGCATAGAATTCGGCATCAAAGTCTACCTTGGATTCGGAAATTTCTTTCTTGGACTTGTCAGGAGGTACCCAATTCTTAGGCTTTCGTCCTCGAGTCTCCTTTTTAACAGTAGTCTCGTCTAAAACGACACGTTCATCTCCCGGCTCGACTTCAGTCTTGACTTCGGCAAGAGCAGTCAATAATTTCTCTGCTGTTTTCTTCTCAACCACACGATTCATTTTACCCTTCACAGGTGTCGTGTTCGCCGTGGACGTGGCCTGCGGCTCTGGCGTTGATTGATGTGACATGCTATAATAATTGTTTACTTTTAAGCAAGAAAAAAGTATGATTATGTAATACAGGTATTCAAATTAGCAGTTGGCCAAAGCCTGTTCGAGATCGGCAATAAGATCTTCGGCAGTCTCGATTCCAATACTGATACGAAGGATAGATTCGCTAATATTTGGATCCGACATCGCACGCCACTCGATCAACGATTCGACTCCACCAAGAGAGGTGGCATGGTGGAACAGATGGAGCAAAGAAGGTAATTTCCTGGCACTTTCTGACGTATTGGTCTCGATTGCAAACACTGGACCATGAGCCTTCATCTGTTTTTGAACAAATGGTTCTGTTTGTAAAGATGAATGATAGATTTTTTTGATAGCTGGATAACTTTTGATGTTGTTTGCAAAATGAGCCACTATCCGAGTACAATTCTCACTTTGTCTCAGTATACGCAGCTCGTAGGTTCTTAATGATCTCAGAAGCAAATAACTTTCGAGATTGGCGATATTGGTTCCCAAATAAATCCGGTCGTTAACCAATTGGTTTTTTACTGCCTTGTCTTTGGTGACCAAGCATCCTGCTAAGAGGTCTGAATGACCTCCAAAGTACTTTGTTCCTGAGTGTAAAATCAAATCGACGTCGAAATCGAATGGCGTTTGCAATGGTGGAGGGGCAAATGTGGCGTCACAGATCACGTGTGCTCCCCGTTTGTGGGCCTCGGCCACATAAAAACTGAGATCGTGAGCTGTACCGTATGGGTTTTCCGGAGTTTCGATATGAAGAACATCGCCAGGTCCAAGTTGATCGTAATCATCTAGACCCACTTGTTTAAGACCCGAAATTCTGGTAAACAAATCGGCAATTCCATGACATCCATGATATCCATTTCCAATAGCTAGAACTTTAGGATGATAATAGGTGAGGGCTGCGAAAAATGCAGAGAGTCCAGAATTGTACACTACCACATGGCCATCAAGAATTTGTTCGAGAACTGCCTCTGATTTCGAAGAATTGGGATGCGATAACCGGGAATAGAATGGATTAACAGCGGTCAGATCTGCATTCTTAGAGTCGCGTGCTTTGACCAATTTGGATGCGTCAGAAGAGTATCTAAAAGTGGTTGTAACGTTAATTGGCTGGACTACGTCCGGGACCCGATTATGGACTGAATCATCACCGTGAATGAGTTTAGTGTTGAGTCCTGTCATGAAGAAAATTAAGAAAATTATTGGGGGCAACGAGATTTTTATAGTTGACAGAAAAGAAATAAGTGGATGCACTAAAGTTGTATTTTCACGGGTTCAAGGTTGCAAGGTATGAAATATGCCACAGTACTAATTTATGAGGGGATATTAATGAAGGCACCAAAGAGAAAGATCATCGTACCATGGAGATAGGTTAGAATAACGTGTTGTGATTCAATCTACAGAAGTTGTGGCACAAAACCAACAACTGTCCTGCTCTTCTATTGAAACCACAAGCTACTGCTACATTCTGGAGACACTGAATCGCTTATCGTCTTCTCAATTGTACCATTCTCGCTATGCTGCTGATTTGTATTTACGTAAGCTTTCAAGACACTGCCTGAAAAAAAATTCTGAAAAAATTGTACAATTTTACAATGGCAAGAGGATCGCGCAGAAACAAGAACCGGGCGATAGATGCTCTGTATATTGCCGAAAAACAAACTCATGGAGATGAATCTGAGAGTGAGGGGGAAAACGAGAACCAGAAATTTAAATCTGGTGTTCTAACTGTGGATGGAAAAGAATTTGAAGACGAGGAGCTGGATTCAGAAGAAGCTTTGGATTCAGACGATGATTATGATGTTTTGAATTCCAAATTCTCCCAGACGATTCGGGATAAAGGTGACGATGAGGGATATGATAGTATTGATGAGAGCGAGTTGATTCCATTATCTGAAGTTTGGGCCAGAGATGATTTAGATTTGCAAAGGTCTGACGGTAAAGATATCGTGCTGAATGACGAGATCAGCAGTGATGAAAGTGAGGAGAGTGAGAGTGATAATAGTGACGAAGATGTTTTCGATGAAATTGAAGAGGATGAGAATGAGTTATCCACAGTGTTGAGTCAATTACGATCCAAACAGGCCAAAAGTCATAAAGCGTTGGTGAACGACAAAGGTGAGGAGAATTCGTTTCGTGTTCCTACCAGTGGTCAGAAATTGAGTCTTGCAGAGATGATGGGTGATATTGAGACCGAAGAACCATTATTGATTGAAAAAGAGACTGCCCAACCTTTAGCTGTTCCTTTACCTCAGAGTATTCAAAAGAGACACGAAAGACGTGCAGCTTACGAAATTCAAAAGGAAGAAGTTGAGAAATGGACTGATAGTATCCAAGCCAATAGAAGAGCCGAGGTTCTGAAGTTTGCTTCCAAAGACGGAGTACAGCATAATTCTTCTTCATCTTTCCAACCTGCCGAAGCTGCGTTAACCGATCTTGACCAGAAATTGGGCAAGTTATTGGAACAATCGAATATTGAGACCAAAAAAGCCGAGGATTTGTTTGACAACATCGAGACTGCCAAAATGACGAAGGAAGAAATGGCCAAACGCACCAGTGAGATGCGGTTGATGCGAGAATTGATGTATCGCGGACAGAAAGATGCTAAACGGTTGAAGAAGATCAAATCCAAAACCTATCGTCAAAAGTTACGTAAGGAGAAACAACGTAACAAGGAGCTCGTGGAAGGGTCTGAATCTGAGGACGAGGACGCTGATTATAAGCGTGCTGCTGAACGGATGAATTTGAAACATAAGAATACCTCAGAATGGGCAAAAAGTATGATCAAGAGCGGAATGTCCAAGGATAAGGAGACACGTGATGAGATGGAGGAGATGTTGCGACAGGGTGAGAAGCTGAGACAGAAGCAGCTTGGGTTTGACGACGAAGATGAAGCTGATGAGCGCGGAGTTTCTGATATCGAGGTGGAGACTCCCCAAGACATGGACTCTCGATCGAAGCTTGGAAAAGGGTTATTGGCCATGGATTTCATGAAACGGGCCGACGAACGCGAGAGGAAGGAGAATCAACGACTGGTTGACGAGATCCGGTATGGAGATGATAGTGAAGAAGAGACTGTGGCCAACGTGGTGAAAAACGCAGGACGTCGAGTTTATACTCCAGCGGCTGCTGCTGCTGCCCAGGAGTGGAAAACTGTTGAGAACAAAGCTAAGAAGGAAGCTATTGATGATGAAGCCAAGAGTTTGAAAACTAAGCTTTCTAAGAAGCAGAAACAAGGTGAAGAGAATGCCAATCCTTGGCTTCTGGAAGAGGAATCAGGAAAAGGAGGCAGAGTTCGTGTCATTGATGCCAAATCTTCACGGATGGAGAAGAATGCTGTGAAAATGAAGAAACGGACTCGGGAAGAGATTGAGCCAAATTCGGACATTATTGTTGGAGATACTTTGAATGAGGAATTCGAAGGAGAGGCTGAAGGGTCTGGAGATATCCACATGTTCAAGCAGAAAGATCTGATTCAGCAGGCGTTTGCTGGCGATGATGTTGTTGCTGAATTCGAGAAAGAAAAGCATGACGTTGAGGAGATGGAAGGAGATCAAGAGATCGATATGAGTCTTCCTGGTTGGGGAGACTGGGCCGGAGGAAATTCCAAGAGAAAGAAGAAGAAGATTGTCAAGACCATCAATGGAGTGGCTCCTATTGAGAAGCGGAAAGATCGCAACAAGAAGGGAGTTATTATCAACGAGCGTGTGAACAAGAAAAATGTCAAATATCAAGCCGGTTCTGTTCCATATCCGTTTGAAACCATGGAACAATATGAACGGTCCCTTCGCCAGCCAATTGGACAAGAATGGACGAGTCGGTCAGTGCATCAGAAGTTGACCATGCCGAAGGTTGTTGCCAAACATGGAAGTGTGATAGCTCCGATGAAGAAACAATGATAGGTCATAAATAATGTAGCATAATAAGGACAAGAGTATCGCTTAGGAACTGTATGATTTTTCGTAAGAGTAGTATTGAATCGATTTCGACCTTCACCGGTATTGATCCTTCGCTTAGATTGGTGGACGATATGACGTTTGCAAGGGAGGTTCGATCTAAGGCCAGTTTTGTTTCGATGGAAGAGATGGGGATGAACAAGGGCCATTGGTGGTCACAAGGGTGGATGGAATGGTTATGGGAGATGTTTCGATGGCGACAAGATGACTTGTTTGATGGATCATTCGATAGTGATAGAATATTATGGAGGGAAGAAATGGGACCTGGTAGGATTTTTAATATGTAAGGATATTAAAAGGGAGACATACAAGAAAAGCAGCAAGAGAGCTGATAAAGGCTGATTCTTGTAGAAACACAGTTATTGAGTCTGGAGAAAACGTTCTAGATAGTTCCAAATATGTCATCTTATATTGTGTGTATTATATTACATCACATCAGCTCCCTTATTTCTTGTTTATTTATTATTTATGACAACTTACGAAGGACTTAAAAAGTCTGTGGTCAACCAGACAAAACTGGTGAGTGGGCCATTGAAGATCGATAAACGCACTAGAAAGCTGATCAAGGATCTGGAGGGGAATAATGTCACGGAAGCAGACGTAACGCGAATCATCAACTCCACAAACAAATATTTAACAAAGAGATATGGGCAATTTTTCCATCGCCAGTCGATTTTACAGATCGTCCAACAAGTTCTGAACAACGAACATTCCTTGGATCTGGATCGCAAACGCAAGCTATTGCAATTGAACGAAATATTGGTGAATTTTGCAAACGTGATGGATATAAATGGAAATTATACAGACGAACGCGGGATGAATAACGCGAATATGAACGGGGTCATCGATTTGAAACAGGATGAGATTCTTGAAATGGTGGATGAATTACCTTCATCGACTAGATTAACTGCGAAAGATCCAGAATTACTGCGAAAATACGAACTTCTAACGGAGAAATTGGCCCTCAATAGAGCCAAATTATTGGAAAGCCAATCGAAGCTCAAACACTACAAACAAACACACAAGAAGCTGGCCGAAATGACCAACTCTTCCGAACAAATCGACCCCGATACAAGTATGCAGAAGAATCTGGTGCTCAACACAAACGATAATTTGGTCAACCAGGTCTCCCAAACAAGAATCTTGTTGGCCATGGTAAAGGAAAAACTACAAGACACTGAAACGTGCATGAAACTGAAAACCAGTCTACAGAATCTTTAAGAATTATGACATCGCTTGATTTATACAACTAATCGAACAAACCGAAACCCATGTCGTCGTCCTCTTCCTCCTCAGCGGCGGAAGCCTCTTCTTCCTCAGCAGCGGCAGCAGCACCTCCGGCAGCAGCGGTGGAAGCAGCAGCTGGAGCAGCACCACCAGATGGCATGGAAGCAAGCTTGGAAGCACCCTCGGAAACCAACTCCTCAACGGACTTACCCTCGAGAGAGGAAATCAAAAGGTCGAGCTTTCCTTGTTCAATCTCAACACCAACAGACTCCAAAAGAGCAGTGACATCGGAAGCAGATGGAGAGGCGTTACCACCTTGTTGCAACAAAAGGTATGCGGCTAAGTACTTCATTTTCTCTGGAACTGTAGAATAATCACGTTTAAGCTGATTAGCAGACTATCCTTTGATTAGTTCTGTAAAAGAATTATCAAGATGGTGAAAAATTTTGATATAGGGTAAGAAAATTTTTTACCAAACATCACGTGACATATCTTTAAATTTTAAATATAATGTCAGACTCCATGTTGGAGACCTCGCTGCGCGAGCTCACTGTGGGATCGATCGCTGGCGCCATTGGAAAGGTGTTTGAATATCCATTTGACACAGTGAAGGTGCGACTTCAGTATTCCCAATCTCTGGAGCAGCCGTTATTTACATCTACGTTTGATTGCATATACAAGACATATAAAAATGAGGGGATATATCGAGGGTTTTGGAAGGGCATATTGTCGCCCATGGCTGGAGCTTCTATGGAAGTGAGTTCGCTTTTTTTCAGCTACCAATTGGCCCAAAATGCAGTTAATTTAGCCAAGGGAAACCAACTCAATGCAGAATTGCCCATGTCCTACCGGTTGGGATGTGGATGTGTCAGTGGAATCGTCGCCAGTTTTGTTCTCACTCCGGTGGAACTGGTGAAGTGCCAAATGCAGGTTGGAAACCTCAAATCTACACCATCCTCGGAGACTTCTTTGAGTCACGTGATCAGCGCTGTTTGGAAACAGCATGGTTTCAAAGGGTTTTGGAAAGGACAATCGACGACGCTTCTTCGGGAAGCTGGTGGAACAGCTGCATGGTTTGGAAGTTACGAATATACTTTGGAATGCTTTGGAGGTGATTGTGGGCCGAACAAGCAACATGAGTCATATGAATTGCTTTTCGCTGGAGCCATGGCAGGAATTGGATATAATGCTTCATTATTTCCCGTGGACACGGTGAAAAACGTTTTACAAAGTTCAGAATCACAAACCAGTATATCGAAGGTTGTTCGACTCATATACAAGAACCATGGTGTTCTTGGATTCTACTCTGGATTGGGAATAACTTTAGTCAAGACGGTTCCAGCAAGTGCGGTGATGTTTTACTCTTACGAACAGTTGAAACGGCTATGGAATTAACCACTAAATAACGGGCGGAGAAATTTGGGTTTTCTTCCTGGCTTTGCGGATCACATAATCTGTCTTTTGGACAATCTCTTCTTTAAAATAGAAAAGGAACGCCGCACTTAGAATGCTCTGTAACAATTTGAGACTGAGACCATTGTAAAAGTCTAGAAGTCCCTCGTTTTTGGCAATATCCAACATCAGAGCAAACATTCCAAGTGGCTTCTTTGGTTTGTTGAGATCTTCAAGTTGGGATGAGGATTGAATATCGTCTGGTAGGGACTGAATCGAATCGCTTACATCCGTGTTAGCTGTGGCAGGAGAGGACTGTTGGTCCTTGATGTTTTGCAAATGCATTCTCGATCTCAGAGTGATGTAAGGATAGGTGACAATGGTAGCAATGAGTTTTCCAAATGCTCCCAAGACAAGAGCATCCAAAGGAGTGAGTTTTCTCTTACGACGAGTCACGATCAAGGTCTTCAATTGCTCGAAAATGGTGTATTGGATAACTGGATTGAGCACCAAGAAGAGAGCAGGGACCAATCCACTGAAAAGATTCTGCCAACCCTCATTTTTCATGATAGAATAGATCACCTGGATAGTATTGGAAGGAGCCGATTTGCGAGCAGATCTCTTCAGAACTGTGAGTCTTGTATTGGCTATCCAGATCGGATTGGTGACGACTCTGGAAATGACACCAGCCACTAACCCAGCCGCAATACTTTGTGTGGCAGTGAGACCTTTCTTTAAAGAGGAGACACTGGAACGATCTCTCCTCAGGGCAGAACCAGTCAGATCGTAGAAGTAATAATAGACAAAATTGGTGGCTGCGATTCCCACCAGTGCGCTTTCAAGTCCATTGTACAAATTTTTAATAGCCTCTTTGGTTATCTCCTGGTTCTTTGGTTTCTTAGAAGCCTGGGCTTTGGTCGACAGAGTGACCAAAGGATAGGTCAAAGTCATGGAGATAAGACCTCCCAGACCTCCTGCAATTCCATGGGCCAACGAATCGACTTCCTTGGTCATTGTTCGGGAGGAAAATAAGGATAAGATTGTTTCGTTTGGATAGGCTAAAAACCCGATACTCGATTACCTAATTGGGAGGTGAAAAATATCCAGTATTTTAGTTTTTATTAGAAATGTCTGCCTTGCCTCCAATTAAAACATTTTGGAAACAGACGGTTTTCCTTGGGGTGTTGGCCGTCGGAACGGCCATCTTTGTGAAGTCCAAAGTTACTATTCGTCGAAAACAACAATATATCAAGGAGACGTCGTCATTTGATTCGAAGCAAAAGAAGCAAATTGCCGATGTTAAGCCTGGTTTTCCGGTGAGAGATCCCGATCAGGAACCTTATCGTAGAAGGAGTGAATTCGAAGGGGCTGGAAATAGTTATATGAGTAGGAAAAAGGGAGACAAATTAGCATGGTGGGGTACGTCGGACAGATAATACAATTTTAAACCATTATACACTATTGTTTATCGTTGGAAGAGAAATAATCGGCCATTTCTTGATCCAACTCCTCAACAGTCTTCTTCTGCTTCTTAGGAGCAGTCTTTTTGGCCGGCTTAGCCTTCTTGGTCACCGGTTTGGCAGCTTGTTTGGTTGGCTTGGCAGTTGGCTTAGACTTGACCAAAGGTTTCTTCTGCACGACAGTTCGGTTTGGCACGATTCTGGAGGCTAGAGGTTTCATGGCTGGATCCACAATCAATTCCAATCTCAAAACAGTCTTTCCTCCATCAATAGGGGCTCCATTATAAGCTTGAACAGCTTTTTGGGCCTGTTTGGATTTCTGGAAAATCACAGTAGCAATACCCTTGGATTGACCTTTCTCATTGTACGAGAGTGAAACAGTCTTCACTCCACCGACTTGCGATTGGAAAAACTCCTATTTTGTTAGTATCACAAAAAAAGCATACATGGGAGAAAAGATGGGACATGGACAAAGCAGTGCACTAGCAAAACAGTCGATCGTGGTCGTCGTTGGAACAATCTGTGGTATTTGAAATAACCCGTGTTCGCGATCATGTTTTGTGCATCTGCGGATCCCCGGGGCTCTATAGCCCAGATCCATCCAATATCAGTCCCTCTTGCGCACTCTCCGTGATGTTGCTCTTAGATAGTCAACATACCTTGACAGCATCGTTCTTAATGTCCTTTGGTAATCCGTAGACAACGACTTTCGACGCATAATCAACAGCACTGGCCGGTGATGGCACTGGCTTTTGAACCACAATGGGTTTCTTGACATTTCTGCCAGCAACAGCCTTTCCCACCTTGGTAGGCTTGGCTGCGCTCTTCTTGACAGGCTTCACAGCCTTCTTTTTAGGAACCTGCTTCTTATTTGAGGCAATAATGGCATCCAACGATTGTTCCAACGACGACATGGGTTTTCAAATTTAGGGCGGAAGATATAAAAATGTGCTGGGATTTTTCGAAGGCGACAGGAGCGAAAAAGAGGCCAAAAAATAAAACAGCCGGGTAATCCAATGTCACATGTCTCTCGCGTCGCGTCCAATCTCACATAATTTCCTTTTTGATTAAATTACCTGCGTTTTCCATCTTTCTGTCCATGGTACCTACCCTCGACTATATCTTCGTGTCGGAGTTCGACAAGCTGAAGGGGCTTCTGATCAAGTCACAGATTCCTTCGAGTCCGGCTGTCGATACACTTGATTATATCATTGACTTATTGATGCCTCTAAATCTACACAAATATTTAAATACCATGCATTATACTTTAGTTCCCTTGTTCATTGACAAATCCTCCAAGTTATTATATTGGGAAAAGGTCAACTCTAATTGTGATCAAATCTATTTGTATACGGTGAGTTACTTCCAGAAAGATGATTCATATCGGAACGGAACAGCAATGGCATTGTCGGTGTTAACCAGATTGTCCATCTTTGAGATTTTCAAGCCTCTTTTCACTTATTTATTGCACAACCTTCTAGCAGGAGCAGATACAGAAAGTCTTATATCAGATACATTCAATGGGTTGTGTGGATTGAGAATGGACGAGTTGGTTGAACATTTCCAAACAAACAAGAATGCCAGTTTTCTTTTGAGTAGATTGGATCTGGTGGATGTCAGGGTTCCTAAACATTTGACAGAGTTCTCGAAATCGGGAAATTTTCTAAAGACAAGCTTGTCAATTGGGAAAACGAAGTTTCCAATTCAAATCCCAACTGCAGCATTGACATCTTCTAGTTGTTTGATGTATGGATTGGATCTGAAGCGAGAACATCTTTTGCGCGAGTTTCTTGTCAAAATGGATTCCATAAAGATAATTGAAGCTCATGTGTCAGCTTTGGTTCCATATTTACCTATTCGACCTCTACATGTTTTGATAAATGCGCTTTTGTTGAAAAAGAGAATCATTTTCTATTCTTATGATTCCTGTTACAACATTCTTATCGATTCTGTTCTGGCCCTTGTCTTATTGGTGGACGGAGACTATCCAATATATCCTATTTTAGATCTCGCCTCGTTGGATCTCCCTCAAAATCTCACACATTATATTATTGGAACTTCAAATCTACTTCTCAAAGAACGTTTAGATTGGGACCTGTTTGTGGATGTGGATTCCAACGAGATGCTTTATCGAGACGAAGAATACGTGGAAGAACGGAAACCTGGTAAAAGGGTAAGTTCAGATTCGAAAATCCGACAACTTTTCCGTCGCTCAAGTCAACCAGTCTCATTGCAGAAGGAGCCTTTGGAACAACTTGATATCCGGAAATTTCAACAAGAGTGGACTCCTGAGTTCCCTGTGATTGATCCCGGTCGTGCTTACAAATTCCCATCTAGAGAGACAAACTTCTTTTCAATTGGCTTTAACTATTCACCTTCAATTCCGCAACCATCTGAGATTGACTCCGCATCTATCCCAAGATTCCACGCGGAAATGAATGAATTGGTGGATAAATTGATCGAAGAACACCACGATGACCTCACCATCTATCAAACTTTGACCGAATACATCTATGAACTGAAACTTGTAGTGTTTCAAGCTTTCAAGTTCTACCTGAATATCTCAAAACTCAAAAACTATAGGAGTTTTGCGCTTTTGAAATTACAAGAGGTAGAGTTTGAAGATTATCAATTGAGTCCAGAAATGCTGGTGTTTATAAGAGACCACCATATCGTGCAACCGTTAGTGCTTGACTATCCATATTGTTCTGATCGTGTACTTCCAACTAAC
Organism: Ogataea allantospora; assembly: GCA_030572655.1. Lineage (NCBI taxonomy): Eukaryota > Fungi > Ascomycota > Pichiomycetes > Pichiales > Pichiaceae > Ogataea > Ogataea allantospora. Next base: position 56,135 of record JAJMAM010000022.1, read on the forward strand.
CCAGTCATATTCAACCATTATTCTTCAATTGTCACCCAGAATACCCAGTTGTACAAAACTTTCCTCAAATTAGAGCCCTCCACTGACTCCATACTTTACTGGATGGGCGATACCTGTTTTGAGCTTGATTTCAACTTACTAGCAAGAGAGGTCTCTCTTCTAATCGAAAAGGGCAACGATTTCAGTTTGAGTAAACGAAAACTATACCAAATATTCAGGACAATTAACCAACTCTTGAAATTTGGCATTTCAGGCAGTTTTGAACGGTTTCTAACCGCATTGTATATCCAGTCCGGGGGATTCCAATCTTTCGAGAAGTTGCTGATTATTGCTTCAGTCTACTACCACACCTCCCACATCAAGTCCGATGAAGTTCTTGTCGAGTTCAAACGGTTTCTGAGTCTCATATTAAATCATCCTTTATTTGACGCATATCTGCTGCCCCAATTGAACGACTTCATCAAACTTAATGTGAACGACTTTATAGATCACCACATGTATTAATTACACATGAATTTGAATCGCCATGGAGTATCAAGTGAATCAAGAGCTATCTCGATCAACTTGATACGGTTACCAAAATTGCTCAGCTCGTGATTTAATTCAGATATTTCTTCGACTCTCACGGACTCTGTGTTCTCTCCTCCAAAAACATCAAGTAACTTGGTCCATTTCCAATTCGGCATAACATCGTTGTACGATCTAGTAGGACCTTTGATAGCTCGCTCAACGGTGTAGCCATTATTATTGAGCAAAAGAATCAAGGATGAAAATCCATTTCTAAGAAAGTTGGAGACTTCTTGTATTGTCATCTGGGCTGCTCCATCTCCTTGAATAAGAACAATTCTCGAATCAGGGGCTAGGTCACGAAGAGCAACAGCCACTCCAAATGCACATGGAAGTGCCATTCCAATTGAGAGGTAGAATTGTTGACCGATGAGCTTGCAATTTAGAGGTAGTCGTATATCAGGAAGTCCGAACATCACGGTACCAGTATCAACGACAATGACATCATTGGGCCGCAAGTGATTTTGCAAAGTAGACAATAAAGCAGTCTGCGAGATAGGGGTGGACGTGTCGACCTGAACAATGTGATGGTTGAGATCAGGAAGTTTGTAAAGTGGCAACTTGTCAGGATTGATAAGTTGCACAATTTTGGGGAGCACATGAACGAAATTGGTTTGATAGACAATTGAATCAACAACAATAGCATGATGGTTCATGATAATGCAGTTTTGAAGACCATTATAGAATGTGTTGTAACCAGAATTAATCTCGTTGGGGAAGCTACCCAAATGGAGAACCAGGTCACAAGACTGAACAAATTGTATAACTTGCTGGTCGGAGGCCTGACCGTTGTAGTCACCCATGTAAGTTGTTTGGGTTTCATCAAGAATCGATTTGCCCATGAAGGTAGAGAGATTTGGAATAGATGTCTTTCGAACTAGTTCGCGAACACATTGACCCAGATCGAATCGATCAAGAAGAATGTCCGCGAGAATGCAGGGTGATTTAGACTCATATATTTTAGCCACAATCAGAGAAGCCAAAGAATCAAAATTCACTGGTTCATCCACTGTAGACATATCGTGCAGTCTCAAGGTTGTCACGGGGACGTTGACCAGATCACAAGGAATAAACAAAAAACCTGGTCTTTTTGTCTCCAATATAGTTTGGATCAGGTAATCTATCTTTTCTGCCGCGTGATCAATGCTATCCAAAGATTCGACTTTGCAAGCAATATCAGAAACCATTTTTTCGTATACATAATGATCACTTTCGGATGATATTGCGTTAGGAGCCACATGATGGGTCAATTGGTTTGTTTTCTTCAGTTTTGTAGAAGTTGTTCCCACAACATGAAGAACAGGGACATATTCAGACCAGGATCCTGCGGTGGCATTCAGAGCGGACAACATGCCTACTCCATAAGTTGTAATCAAAATTCCCAGTTTATGGGACATTCTAGCATATCCATCAGCAGAATATCCAGCATTGAGCTCGTTACAACCACCATACCATTGAAGTCCCGTTGAATAGAGGTGTTCCAGCAGGCCCAGATTGAAGTCCCCGGGGACTCCAAACACAGCTTTGACTTCCAATGATTCGATACGACGAAAGAGATATTCACCAAGAGGAATATTAGATTGAACAGGAGAAAGAGGAAAAGGCATAAAGAAAAAAGGGGAGACGGCCCCTTTTATAGTTTTCAAGGGGTTCTGGTGTTCTGTGGAGCGACGCGACGGGCGACGCATAAGAAAAAAAATTCCAAAAAAATTTGAGAATTTTTAAACAAACCATGGAGCTTCCCAAATTTGAATTGGGCTCGCTGAAGGACAAGGTTAAGAAGACTTTGGCCGGAAAAGACAAAAGTGGGGGTAATAAGGGTCAGAAGTCCAAGGTAAACGACAAGCGGGGGAAGAAGGATAATAAGAGAAAGGACAAGAAGGAGAACAAAGAAATCAATGATGATGAAAAGGAGGTTTTGAGACGGGAGGCTTTATCTCTTGGGGCCACAGAAGATGATCTGAAGTTGTTAAATGGAGTGGATGATGATGAGAGTGAGCAGGAGTTTGAAGGTGGAGAGGTGGAGAAGGGGTTGAAGCAAGAGCTGTCGAAGTTTATGGCAGGTCTTGATTTTGAGGGGGCTGAAGAGGTGGTGGTATCCGAGGAGGAGGAAACGAAGGAGGAGAAGGAAGAAACGGAGGAAGAGGCAGAGGAGGAAGAAGAGGAAGAGCAGTCTGACTCTGAAGAGATCTTATCTGCACCAGCGTCGCCGGTTACCCCCCCACGCTCTGATAAAATCCAATCGCTGCAGACAGTCTCCTCAGATAAACTGCTTGTGACACCTCGTAATGATTGGTTCAACGAGAAAGTGGTTGCTTCAGCCTCGACTTCGAATCGTCCCCTGTCGCCACATGAGGTGGAACAGCTCTATCTCAAGGCCAAATACCTTCTCAACACTGAACAACAGACATACACTGACGAATTTAACAAGTCTTCGTCCCAAAAACGGTTTTTGTCTCAAATTCTAACTTCAGGTACGCTGAACGATAAGATTTCTGCCTTGACGCTTATGATCCAGGAATCTCCTTTACACAATCAAAAGGCTCTTGAAACTATGTTTGCCATGTGCGAGAAAAAGTCGAGAACTGCAGCCTTACAATGTATTGAGGCTTTGGTGGATCTGTTTGTTAGTGGAATTCTACCAGAAAATCGGAAACTTGTTCATTTCAACAAGCAGCCGTTGCATAAAGACATGACCTCCAAAGAATTGGTTCTTCTATACTTTGAAGACTATCTCAAGAGAAAATATTTCAACTTCATCGGAACTTTGGAGAAATTACTTCAGGACAGTATTGTTCACGTGCGAACCAAGGTCGTCGGATACGTGTTCGCCTTATTAGAATCCAAGCCTGAACAGGAAGTCAATTTGTTAAGGATTGGAGTCAATAAACTCGGTGATATTGAAAACAAAGTTGCATCCAAAACATCGCATCATATTTTGACTTTACAACAGAAACATCCAGCCATGAAAGAAATCGTTATGGATAGTATCATTGATGTTCTTTTCCGCAAAAATAATGATCATCATGCCATTTATTACTCGACGTTGACTTTGAACCAACAGATTCTTACCAGAAAGGAGGACCAATTGGCTAACAAGTTGATGGACGCATATTTCCGGTTGTTTGAGAAATTACTGGTGGAAACAGACGGTACCAATGTGACAAAACAGAAGGAATCCGAACATCAAACCGATGGTCGTCGGAAACGTAATTTCAAACGTGGAAAGAAGGGAGGAAAGTCTGTCAAGATGGAGAAGACCGATGAGGAATTGGTGGAAGAGCGTAACAGTAAATTGTTCGCTGCAATTTTGACCGGATTGAATAGAGCATTCCCATTCTCCAATCTTTCTGCTACCGTTTTCGAATCTCATTTGGACACTCTTTACAAGATCACTCACAGTTCTAACTTCAATACCAGTGTTCAAGCTTTGATTTTGATTCATAAGATCTCTCAGAAAGGAACAATCAATACTGATAGATACTACAGAACTCTATACGAGAGTTTGTTGGATGAAAGATTGGTCACTTCTTCCAAACAGAGCATATATCTGAATTTGCTTTTCCAATCCCTTAAAGAAGACACCAACAAAGACAGAGTCATGGCCTTTGTGAAGCGGATCTGTCAATATTGTTTGAATCTTGACAATATTGGCTCGGTGGCAGGAATGGTGTATTTGCTCATAGATTTGGAGAAAAGTGTTCCTGAGGTGCGTAATTTGGTTTTCAATGCTCCAGTTGAAGAGGATAACGATGAACCTAAAGCAGAGTACGACCCGCGCAAAAGAGATCCGCAATTTGCCAACGCCCAGGATTCGTCATTATGGGAGCTGAACGTCTTCTGTCAACATTATCACCCAACTGTGACCCATTATACAGAGGCTCTGTTTGAAAATCAAGCCAAAGATCTTCAAAAGCCAGATCTGGGACTGTTTACTCTTTCACATTTCCTGGACAGATTTGTGTACAAGAAGGCCAAGATGAAGCCTGTTTTACGTGGTCAATCTATTATGCAGCCACTTGCTGGTGCTCATACGGGATCGCTGTTGGTTAAGACAGGTGCACAAGGAGAGATTCCAGTCAACACAGAAGACTGGATCAACAAGAAAGCTGCTGAGATTCGTCCAGAAGACCAGTTCTTCTACGAATACTTTAGTACCAAGCAGGAGAAGGCCTTGGCCTCCAAGATGGACAAAGAGATTAATAACAAGATGAGAGACGATGACGAGGAGTCAGATATCGATGAGAACAGCGTTTGGAATGCCTTGGTGAAGAGCAATCCAGAGGTGGAGGGTCCTAGTGAGGACGATCTTTCGGACTTTGACATGAGTGACCTAAGTGGGGGTAGTGATGTGGAGGTGGACGAGAGTGTGGATGAAAGTGGGGACGAGGAAGGTCTGGTTACGTTGAAGACTGTTGATGATCTAGAAGACGACGAAGACGAAGAAGAAGAGGACGACGAGGAGGGAGATGTTCAAGCCATCTCTGATAGTTCTGACTCGGATATCGGCGAATTGATGGGCGACGACGACAGCGATGCCGACGTAAGCGACGCGGACAGCGGCAGCGAAACAGAGTCGTCCAACAAACGCTCGAAACAATCGTCCCACCCATCCAAGAAACTCAAGACCTTGCCTACATTTGCCTCCGCTGACGACTACGCCAAATACCTTGATTCCTCGGACGACGAGTATTAGAATATAGAGTAATGTGCATTGTGGCCTAGACCCCCCCCTTTCCTCAGTAAAAACGCGATGAATTTTTTTGTCTCGTACCAGATTTAGACGCCGCGCCGCCGTACAAAACACGCTCCTGTGTTTACAAAAAAAAAATCAAAGCTCGGTGAATTAGTTGGCCAGTAATGTTTGATACTCCATTGACAGTTCGCAAGGGGGTCATTCCCACACCTCCAAGTACTCTCAATCGGAATCCAGGGATGAAGAAGGAGCATGCTCACGAGTCACTGGATGATCTTGGCGAGTTGAACCAGCTTGGTCAACTGGACCATTTGGATCAGTTCAATCTGTATATGGACAATCTACTACCACAGAACTCACCGGTTTTGCGCAAGCGGTCTCTAGACTCGCCAGATGAACATAGACCTTCAAAAATGCACATACACAAGGATAAGGACACCGAGATTTGGTCTGCAGATGTGGAGCAGGCGTTTGAGAATGCTCTTCGAATCATCCCCAAGCAAGGTCTCAATAAAGTGAAGATCAATGGACGGTCGTGCGGACGTAATGAGTTGATCTCCGATTATATACTTGCCAAGACCGGCAAGATACGAACCAGAAAACAGGTCTCTTCTCATATTCAGGTGGTGAAGAATCTCAAATTGCGGCCCGATCTAACACAACTAATTACCCATGGGCCACCAGCAAACGACCCAGAGGTTCAAAAGCAGTTTGATGAAGAGTTTGGCAAGATAACTCTCTCGAAACTGGCCGCACAGGACAAGGAGAACGGGGGAGCATCGAGAGTCCAGACGATCAGGTATCCATTGACTCCGCTACCCGTGTCGAACTTGCCGCGTGCTGGTCCACTTAGTCTGAGTGATTTACACAGCATCGATCTTGGATTGAAGAAATTCACCATGAACTATGTGGATTTCGAGTTACCGGCCAAATCTCATCTGTTTACTCAATTGGCAGATGAGTTTTACCAACCACCGCTCCGAATCCGGTCAAATGCTGATTTGAGTCATCGATTTCCAGATTTCTTCCGATTGGTAGACGAGATCAAGAAGGAGACTCCTGCCACCAACGATAGCCAACAGGCGCACGTTTCAATGCCTCCAGTTCCAGTTTTACATGGTATGGTGAAATTATTGGCCATTGATGGCGAACCACACACTGGCCACTTCAATGTCAGTATCAATCTGCAATTATCTAATCTGCCGGCTATCGATACGAAATACGCCTGCATCACTCTTATTTATTCGTATGGACGATTGGTGGTTACTACGTTGGAAAAACTCGACTCCAAAATGATCCGCAAGCCAAACAATCGCAAAGAAGTCAATTTGGACTTGCGTTTGGGCTCAAATTACTGGAAAGACTTTTTCAGAAGTCTGGATAGACTTAAACATACCAACAACGAAGACTTGGTGGCCCGAGCTATCAAGGGAGTCACCATGAAACAAGTGATTGTCAATGTAATTGACGAATACGACTTGGTTGCCGACGCAAAGCCACGGATTTCGTTGGCCAATGTGCGCAAAGACCAGGTACGCGCTATTCTACTATGGGAATTCCTCAAGGTGGACAACCCCGAAGAAGCATTAACTACAATGAGACGTATTCATCTACCAATACCGAAAGATCTGGACCCTATTGAGCTGAAATTTCCTTCTAATTACGACCTCAGTGGTCTTGACCAGGGCTCTGAGTTCCCAGGATCCGATCCGTTTTTGTCGCTGGCCAATCAAAACCAACAATTGGACGAGAACTATTCATATTTATGGTGAAATATAATTTTATCGATGCAACTGCCCAATTTGGGAATTTACGCGAATTTTCAGTTATCGCAGAGTAAAAATTATTGTGCTCAAGTATTTTCCATTTATCGTTATGTCGGGCTCCATTAGTATCACTCTTAATTCGGGTCATTCCATTCCTAAAGTCGGTTTGGGTGTCTACAAAACTCCACCTGATGTTGCCGAGAACATTGTCTACGAGGCTTTGAAGGCAGGTTATCGTCACATCGACTCTGCCGCTCTCTACCGTAATGAGGAAGAAGTTTGCGAAGGAATCGCCAAATGGATTGCTGAAAACCCAGAAACAAACAAACGTGAAGATCTATTCTACACCACTAAGGTCTATGATACCCATCATGGCTATGAACTGACCAAAGCTTCGATTGCTGAGTCGTTGAAAAAGGCCAGCAAGATTGGCTACATCGACCTTGTTTTGCTCCATTCGCCAAAATCAGACTACACTAAAAGACACGGTTCCTGGATGGCATTCCAGGAAGCTGTTGAAGAGGGTAGCGTTAAAAGCATCGGTGTTTCCAATTACGGTATTAAACATTTAGAAGAATTGTTGGCTTATCCAGATTTGAAGATCAAACCAGCAGCCAACCAGATTGAGGTCCATCCGTGGCTCATGCGGACGGACATTTGTCAATACTGTCAAGAAAACGGAATTGTCGTGGAAGCCTATTCTCCATTGGCTAAAGCCCGGAAATTCGATGACCCAGATTTGTTGGCTCTGGCTGCCAAGTACGGTAAAAACCCTGGTCAGATTCTTATTGCTTGGTCTTTGTACAAAGGCTATGTTGTCCTTCCAAAAACCGAAACCGTCTCAAGATTGGTTCCAAATTTGGAAGTGTTCGACATCAAATTGTCTCCGGAAGACGTTGCCCAATTAGAAAAACCAAACGATTATTTCACCACCGGCTGGGACCCTACTGTTTATCCTTTAGATAACGAAAAAGAGTAATTCTAATTGATTTTTTCTCCCTCCCAACAATCAAAATACAAATCTAGTAAACAAGAAGCACTCCATGCCTGCGTTGGACTTGAGTCGCCGCAAAATTCACCCGATTTTTGGGTCAATTCGGTTAATCCTGCCCAAACACTTTGATCAATCCAGGTCTTATGACCTGCTAGTCGACGTGATAGCAATTGATGCATATAATCAGTGGCATTACCACTATCAGTACATTTTGGATGCTGTGAAAGATGGGTGTTGCGGAATGCACGCATGAAATATCCAAGAATCCAACACCATTCTGGACCTTGATGGTAATTGCGTCCCTTGGACGTGGCAAAATCGGTAGAATCCACACTATTCAAATAATAAGGACGATAATTATAATCCGAGGGATCCAATGTAGCCAATCCGATGGGACCACGAATGTACATATCAGCCATTTGAATAGCCTTCAATGCCCTTTCAGGATCAAATAGTTCAGGAGCAACTACTATGGCAACTGGGAAGTTTCCTCGAAGCTGATAATCCTCATATTCTTTGCCAGATTTGAATAAATCCTTGTATATTCCTCGCCGGTTCACAACGTCAGGATTCACAACAAAATCCGAATCTTGAGTTGGTGATTCCGGAATATAGAAGCATCTTTCAAAATTATTCAACAATAATTGATCCCACTCCTTAAATGTGACCTTTTGGCCATCTTGAGTGGTCACTTCGGTGTATTCAAAAACTCCCTTTTTTTGCAACTCCAGAACAAATCTAAGACAACTTTTTAATAATCCATTGATTTCCACGGCAGCACCATCTCTCGGTGTTCCAGGAATGCCTTTATTTCCAGCGAGAGCACTCTCACCCATTTTATCCATCCACGTTCCGCAATTAAACTGGTTACCACCATGAATCAAACCTGTATCCCAATCCACATGGATCTTCACATTAAAACCTTCATCCTTCATCTGTGAATCAATTTGCGGCCCGGCATTGGCTTCACGGAACTCTATCCCTGCTGCATGGCGGCTTAAAATCTCGTAAATCACTTCTCTAATAGTACTCTCATAGCTGAATGCACGGGGATCGTCTATTGGAACATATGTGTCGTCCAATGGGAACCGTCTCTTTACTTTGGAATCCAATATATCCAATCCATCTGGTGCATACTTGACGTAACTTTGAATGGACTCCAAAAACCACCAAGCAGCATCTCTTGCATTGTATCGTGGATCTTTACCCGATCCTAACAAGTTCGGAATCAGACCATGTTTCAATGTCATTGCAAACCGCAAGATATGCTGTTTGGCTTCCTCATACCGTTCAGTGACAACTAAAAGACCTCGCAAAGAAATGAAGATGTCCCGTCCCCAACATCTCATGTAGTCGTAACTAAAGTGAGGTAATCCTGCTGCCATTGAGGGTACAATCGTGTGAGGATCTATAGATGCGCTTCTCATGTATGCCATCATCTGAACAGACACCAATGCGAGGCTTTGAACAAAAAGTGTACTTTTCTGGATGTTTGAGCTCATTAATCGTAAAGCACGGAATCGCAACGCTTCATAAGCAACTCCAACCACCAAGGCAAAATAACGAGGAACGAGAAAATATGGAACTTTCTTGATCTCGGTAAATCTAGAGCTCAACCAATTCTTAAACTCCGTGACTCCTTGACCGTAGCTTTCATACTTGATCAACCGATCTGGAATATAGTCCAAAGCCCACGTTCCTGAACGAAGATGGTCCGCCAAGGGATGTGCCAAATCATTGTTACGAATGATGGTCTTAAGAACTGAAATCCAACCCTGAATCCCAGCAAACACCAATCTCCCGTGTCCTGGAACATCATAAACACCGCCCTGACCAGCACTTGCATCACGTTCTTCAGATTCGCATCGATATAGAATGGCGTTGATGTCCAGTAAGTTTAAGTTCGCTGTAGCCTCCATGGCTCCAGATCGAACAAATTTGTCCAATTGGTCATCACAACCAGGAATAGTGGTGCTAAATACGGCAATTGAGCCTTGGGCAAAATCTGAGGGAAGTTTAATCAAACTGTCATTTCCATCAACTTCAACGTCGATCGGGCCTAGTTCTTTCAGTTCCACAGGAATTGACTCCATATACTTCCCATCAGCAGAACCCTCATCCCCAAGTCGTTTCAAAGTGTATGCAAATAGATGCTTCATACGAGTCCCGCTTAAACGTATTGGTGCAAGAGATTGGTATCCGTCTTGATAGAATTTAGTACGGGCAATAAGGAAAAAGCCCTTACCAGTTTTGGCGTTAGTTCTGTGAACAGTGATAAATTGTGCCTCGTGATGAACATGCATTTCGTTACTTTCAAGATCGATACTCTGATTTGCCAGTTCCAAACGAATTTGATTTAACTTGTTTTTCACAGGACCGATACCAGAACCATAGGTGTACAATCTCTTTTCTGTAACGATATTCAGTAGCTTTGGATAACATTCGTCGTAACCAAATGTAGTACCAACAGCACAGGAACAGAAAGAAACTAGCGCCGCATTTGGAAGAGTATCTTCAACAGTTCTTTTTTCGTTGGGCATTTCATTATCATGGGTACAATCCATGAACAAAGCATGTGGTGATAGTGAAATAACAGATTCGGGAATTGGAATCTCACTTTTCTGATTGAAATTCTCATTTGCGTGTTTATCAAATTCATCCTTATCAGCAGGATATGCAAACTCGTCCAATGGAAGCCATTTAAACGATCCTACTGGAGCCCCTCCATGACGATGAACCAATCTGGACAACTCTTCAACCGAATAGGCCTGCATAGCTTCTCGAATAAGCGAGGAAATCCCTAACCGTTCCACGAAGATAATATCTAATTCTTCACTACCAGTGAATAACTCTGCAACCACATAGAGGTTTGGGTTCACCTCTCTGGCCGCATCCAACATTGCTTCGCCAACATGCAACGGAGTGGAATGACAGTTATCGATTCTGAAACCATGGAATAAACTGGCCAACAATCGAGAATATTCGAGCATCCGAGTCCACAAATAGGGAGAATCCTCGGGTTTGGAACCATATCTCAACTTCACACAATCACCCCAAACGATCACTTCTCTGCGGAGATAACATTTGCATTGGTCTGAAGCAAAATCCACCAATGGATTGCCGCCCCAAATCCAGCCGTTATTTGCCAAAGCCCACTCTTTGCCAGTGGAATCGGTGAATCTAGTAAAGTAAGGCTCAGTCAATGGGGTTTCTTCCGTCACTTCACCGAGTCTTGGACCGTGTTCTTCAAGACGCATGTATTTGATTCTATTGTAAAGTTGTTCTAGAATTTCGTTGTTGTCTTCATCATATGCTTTGTAGAGTGGTAGATTGATTTCGTCAAGGATTTTTCGAGCTTCTTGCTTGATTTCGGTAAATGTCTTGTCACCATACAAACATTGCAAAATAGATGCAAACTTTGTAACGTCCAATTTGTTGCTGTATCTTTCTTTAAGTCCAAAAGGTTTATAAGAGGTATGGTGTACAACAAATTGAGCCAATTCAGTGATTCTGTTTGACTTTGGAACATCAATAGTACATTCTTTGACCAGAGTTGACCATTTTGCCTCTAATTCTGCAAGATGATCCTCAACATTTAACACATAATACTGCCACAATTTGAGTTCACCCAACACATGGATCTTGATTCCATCCATGACTTTCAGCAAATCTTGCACGTTGGTGATATTTGTTGGATATCCATGCCAGCTCATATATTTACTAAAATGAAGCAATAATCTGTCCAGTTCCATAGCAGAAATCAAATGCGGAGCAGTTTCTTCATTGTATCCAACCTCTGGATGTTGACGAATCCATTCACTATTGTTTGATGTATGATTAAAGACCACATCACTCATTGATAAGATCCCATGTTCTTGTTCAAGTCTATCAACCATGACTTGCACATCCGATTTGCCATTAGGAAAAGCAGTACGGTCGAAATCCAATTGGTCGTAGATTGAATACGGCGAATTGGATTCCCCTCGTGGTTGCAACGGCGTGAAATGGATCATATTGTACCCTTTATTAGAAATCTCTTTAAAAATCGGATCCCAATCCAAATGACTCGGCCCCATCCATTTGGAAACAACTGATTGCATGCTCACAGCATTCAACGGCAAGAAAGTGTTCCGCACAAATAACGACGGAGGAACAACAAAGTAAAATTTCCGAGTAGTGACAAAATGTTCCGCATTGCCTTCCTTCAACGTATTGTATCCAATATAGTAGCAATACGATCCAGGTCTATAAATTGGAACATCAACAGTCACATCTTTGTAGAAATCACATCGAATCTTATGACCATGGTATTCTCCGCGCTTATATAGGCCTTCGGCATTCCGGGGAAGATCGGTCCAAATAGTACCTTTGTTTGTGATTTGAGACCCAGCAACAATATAGAACCTAAGAGTAAATAAGGGACTGGTCATGGACGAACATGTTGGAAATGTCAAGACTCCATGAGTACTGTCTGAAGCCGGCTCTCCCGTATCGGAAACCCGTAATAGAACTATCCGCGACATGTCGTTAGTTACTTTTAATCGCAGCAGTATTAATTTATTTGGAGGTGGGTTGTTTTCCGGGTCGTGTTCAACCCAACTTTACCCCAGATTATACACGAAGATGATCTTTTGGTTGAGCTTGAGAGCAATGCTATCGCCGAGGATCCAGTCGTAATCCAATTGATCTGTGGAAAATTCCAGAACCTCCTTATAATTGGTTAACAGGTCGTTCAATGAGATATGTCGATCAGAAAAACAGATCTTGGTGTCCTGGCTTCCTGCAATTTCCAATGGAACTGGATAATCCAGATATTGAAGAAACAAGGCGTGGAAATTGGGGACTTTGAGTAACACTTCTGTACGAATGACACGGGTGTCCAGAAAATCTGGTTTTGAGCTCAACAGATCCCAAATCCGGATGGTATAGCTCGAAAAATCAAAACATGCCAGTTTTGTTCCATCCAAAGAGAACTTTGGCTTCACGAATGAAGTTCCAAGTCCCAACTTCTCAATAAGCAACGTGTTTGGATCCAATGGTTCTGCTTTCAATGGTAAAAGAGACCATTCGGAAATTCGACTGAGAATTGCTCCATGATAGCCCAATTGCAACTCATGATCATCCAGTAGAACAGCAACTCGAACTTCGTGTTTAAGTAGCTCTTCATGAATGTCTTCTCCAAGTCCTTGAAAATATGAACCTAATGACTCATGGAAATTGGTCGTTAAAAGATTGACTGTTCTAGCACTTTCTGGGGCTGGCAGTTTAATCAGCAATGAATTAATTAGCAGGAAGAGGTTTGTTGGAGACAATTTCGTGCTCATGAGTAATTTGCAAATGTACTCAAATGGTGGAGGAGTGATTGCGTTCAAATTGATAGTTGCTGCTCGTTCATCGAGAGCAAAAAATGAGTCAACAATGTCAGGATCCGATGACTGGTAAATGGAAAATAAACCAGAAATATTGGCCAAGGGTAGCAATTTCAATCCCATCAGCTTCATTAATCGACCCATGATGGTAGATGTAAACTCATTGGCAGCGTAGGTTTCGAGTTTGTGACCAAATTCTGGTCCTAAATCGATATTTTCATGTCGATATAATAATCCCAATACCAAGATGGAATAGACAGAGAGGTTTTCAGAGTCCGGAAAATACGTCTCATCGGCATATTTCCTCCAGCTCTGAACAAACTCCTCATTAAAACGACCCACACCGGCTAATAATTGGTCCAGAAACTTGAAAGCTAACTGACGACCAGTTAGACAATATTGACACAACAGCTGAACCAAGGAGAAACTATAGTTTTCGATCACATAGACCAAGAATAATTCTGTCAAGCGATCAGGGTCCATTTCAATCTGGAAGAAGACCTCAAGAGGATATCTGGTTATGGGAAGAGAACCATGATATAAAGTAGTGTATTTGGATCGCGAGACCAGATATCCGTCTGAGGATTCCAAAACCAACGCTTCTAGATCAACAATAGGCTCAGTATCAATTCCACTAATCCAAAGAAACTCTCTAGGACTTTTCAATCGAACATTTCCATCCTCAACAACCATTATCTCACCATTTTGCATAATAACCTCAAATCCGTATTCCTTAGCTTCAATTGGAACTAATTTTTCTCCCGTATTGGTCAATGGTGACATTACTATCTGAATCATTTGTGCGCTCTTCATCTCGTACAAAGTCCATCCTTTTTCTTGTAAAACCGACCATTTTCCATTTCCAACAGCACAGATATCCATTATGCGGCCGAATTTCGACTCTCCAAAAGTCTGAATATGAACTAACATTCGTCGGTCGGCAGGAAGAAGACTCTGAGTTCGCACATTATATCTGAACACCTCGTACTGACCTGTAGGGCCCACCAAATAAACATAAAATCTGTTGAGTAAAACAGCACCCTTGGTCCAAAATGGAAGATATAAAGGGGCGCTCGAACTTAAAATGGTACTATGAGTGACAACGCACACCATTGAACAATGTTGAACGACCAAGATGACCATATCATCTAGCTCGAGCGGCCAAAACCGGTCTGCGGTAAACTCCAATGCTGTCTCGCCAACAAGCTCTAAAGTGCATTCTGTGAATACTAAAACCTTGGTCTGACACAATACATAGATATAGCCTCCAAAAGTAGCCAATTGCACAATCTCTTCCTCCAAATTAATAGCCCCCACGATTAGTTGCTGATAAACAAGAACCCAATTTCCGTTTGCATGGATTCCAGTTCCAGTTCCATTTAGTTGACCATTCCAAACCTCCAGTTTTGGCCAATCATAAAGCTCAATTTCAAACTCAGACCGACGGATTTCAGTAAATTGATCTACACCATAATCAATGCACTTCATATCATTTTTATTAAATTATTTTTCCACCCCATCTCTATATATTATTCCTCGTAATTTGTAGCTGCCAGGCCAGCAAACAAAAACGGATTCGAATTTCAATTGGTCCAGAATCTGATAAACGGTCAATAGCTTCATCTGTCCATTGACTATCTGTAATAAACCCAAATCCACAACCAAATGCTCAAGACTATACGTTCCATATTTGCTACCAAAATCAATAGTGGTATCCATAGGAAGGTTGCGGGACTTGAGTTTGTCGATTTCTTGTCTCAAGTTAAATCCAGTAATATATCCTATGAGATTGTCCTCTAAAATAATCGGATATCCTTTCATCTCAGCCAACCCGCCCAACATTGCTAGAGTTACCGATCCGTCATCCTGTAACACGAGCAGTTCATCGACAGGCTTCATCACACTCTCACAATCAATAACCGAATATTCGGGATTGGATAACCGATCTTCAATATTTGGAACCAGAAACGATTGATTATCAGCTTTTAGCCAAGCTTCATAGATGCTTTGGTCGACTATCAAATCGTTAAGAAACCGAGCACAAAACACTCCCAACATTATGGGAATGATATAAGTCAATGCGCCAGTCAGTTCGAATAACAAAACAACCACAGTGATGGTCATTTTGAACACTGCTGCTGTGAACGAACCAGCTCCCACGACAGCATATGAGGCAACGGAAACACATTTCTTCTCATTCAAACATTGCAGATGTAATGAAGAGGTGGTCACTTCGTTTTGAATTGTCTCTAACAAGACTCCAGAAAGTCTACCAACATAACCACCTATCACCAAACATGGAAGTAACAAACCTCCAGGAATAGCACAGCCATAAGTATAAGCTGTCAGAAAGAAACTTTGCAGTGTTCCAAAACCCAATAACCAGATCAATTTGTAAGGGAATCCAGAGCTCTCGAAACAGAGAAACTCCGACGAATCTTCGGAACAATTATCAAACAACTGTTGAAGAAGCTGGGGAAGAGAGTATCTGGAGAATGGATAGCTAACGATAGCTCCCACCAAAGAAACCACAATAACCTCCACCACTTTGAGCTTGTCATTATCTAATTTGGATTGTCTGAAGTGAGCGAAACAGATGTTGAGTTTGGAAAATAGAATACCCAAGACCCCACAAAGCAATCCCAAAGCCATATAAGGAATCGTCTCCAAACTCAACCAGACGTTTTCCAGAGAAACTTTGAACATTTCATCAACCTCCACTTCCACGAATGGATGGAATTTCTGAAGAATCGTGACTGCAACAGTAGAACATACAAATGCATTCCACATGAGTCGATCTATTGGAAAGGCAGATTGGATTTGTTCGAGTCCAAACAACACTCCTCCAATAGGAGCGTTGAAAGCAAGTCCAATTCCAATTGCACAAGCTGATGACAACAATTCCCGTCTATATGCTTCGTTATCACCTTCAGGACGAGATTTGACCAAAAAGTTGAGAACACACATTGAAATATGGACCAATGGTGTTTCAGTTCCCAGAAACATGCCCGATCCAACAACAAGAACCAAACTCAAAGATTTTGCGGCCATCAGCTGGAGATCCAAAAACCCAGGAATATTCGTTCCTGCAAGAATCAACTTGATCTCGGCGATTCCGCTTCGGACGATATATTTTTGTTTCCCAGCAACCAATGCCCCAAATAATGCCAGAATCAACACAATCACCAAGTACACTGCAACATTGTTGAGTTTCCGTAGCAGCGGGCTCTTGCTGAAAAATAAAATGAAAGATGACCAATCTGCCAATTCGTCACATTGGTGTGCTGGATTAAACACGTTTCTTTTGCACACTCCAGATCGCAATCCAAAAAGAAGCATTGAGCTGTAATCTATGAGAATGGCAAAGAAGGCCATGAAAATCGATCCAGCTATAAGTAACAGCCATCTGATATTCGTGTTCAGTAGCTTGGCGGACAACGAATGTTCGGTACGAGCCTTGCGTGACTCGCTCAAAAGGGAGTATTCGTGTTCCCAGTCAATTATTTCCAATGGTCCGTACGGTCGTGACGCCGATAGCGGTCGTTGGGCGGGCCTGGATGTGTACGACAGGACTCGAGACATGTGGTGAAAAATATAGCTAAGCAGAATTTCTGTGGGGGGGGGGGGGAGCAGGAGTGTCATTGAAAACAAATTATATAGTGGATAGCAAGTTGACATGGAGGGTGAGAACTGCCCATATAGACGAAAACATGTCAGTTGAATAGATAGAACTCAATCTCAGTTCCTCGACCAACATCTTCCAATCTACCCTGCGATGCAATCACACCTCGCACCTTTGAAGTTCGAGATGGATAGCGATACAGACTGGCTGAACAATACGCTATTCTGAATCAATACAGACTCACTACTGTAGCTGCAGATCTAATGACGGTTCTACATCGCAATCTTGCTGTCATGTCGTCCAGCCCCCTGCTACCAGCATCCTTAAATATTTCCCCTTTAGGACAAACCCAAACAAATCAAATAAGTTAGCCATTTTTATCGACCTCCAAAATTCTCTTTCCTATTCATTTTACTTTGCTATGCTCAGATCCGCTAGATCACTTCCCACGATGGGGGCAGCCTACCGTCAAACAATACAGAAGGAACTGACATCCGCCAAAGGGTTTGCAACTATCCGCCAGCCTGTTATCAAAGATGATCTGGCCATCAAGTCGTCATCATGGATGCCAAAAATGTTCACCAGATCCGTCCATCAGACATCGAAAACACAATTGGTGATGGATATGGGATCTTCTGGAAAATATGCCTCTATGAATTTACAAGGACTCAAGACTGAATGCAAACGTAAAGGACTGAAGGTCTCAGGTCGGAAGATTGATCTGATGCAACGATTGATCCAGAACGACTCGACCACGATCCAAAAACCAGCCACCAGAAGTATGACTACCAAACTCTCACCATCAAACACCTCTAAGGCAGCTAAGGCGACCAAGGCTGCTAAGACCCCAAAGACTCCAAAATCCGCTTCCCGCCAACTTAGCTCCTCAGTGCCAAAAAAGGCCAAGGGAGACAATTCAACGATAGATTTCTATAAAATTCCTCAGAAATCTTATCCTGTTCCAGATGGGAAACCTCCAATGAAGGTCCCTTCACTTTCTACTAAGGCTTCTCTTAAGGATCCAGTTCTTGAGACCAGATCTATGGGGACCAAGGTTTCTCAGGCAACCGATACGGTAGATGTTGCCAAGGCAGGCGAAATTGTCCAGAAGACTGTGGAGAAGACGACTGAGGCTACAAACTCAAAGTCATCTAACGATAAAATCTTCTTTGGTATTTTAGGTCTCCTGACTCTCGGATGGTGGTCCCAGAAGAAATCTGATGGCAGACATTAATTATGGACTCTTAACTTATTTTATTTGCTTTTAGTGTAGATACAGACTGTCGACACAACCAAACCCAGCAGCAACTCCTCCTTCATTAGAAGTGCTGGTTTTGGACCGTAAAAGATACCCTGCGTAATCGTTCTCAAGAATATCTCCAGAGGTCTCGTTGAAAAGAATGGTTCCAAAGATTCCAAGCTCACTCACCACTCCTTCGTTTAGAATCTCTCCATTTCGAAGAATCTTGTTGTCATGAATCGGAGGATGGATCAGTTCCATCAGTATATAGGCACCCCATTCCTTCTCGTCCAGACTCTTCAAAAATGCAGGAATGTCTTCCTTATAAATATTGTTGCCTCCTCCTTCACGTTGAGGTTTCAAAACAAATCGTGATGGCTCTTCAAATGCCAGACGTTTTGCCTCAACCCCTTCCTCGCTTCCATCTAGTGGATATATCTTCACAAAAGTCGAAAATAATTCGTCTGCTCCGGTAATGTATTTATCCAGCACAACCTTGTTTGTAAGTAACTGCTGGATCTTCTTAGCTCCACTCAATTGGACTAACAACGATGGACATTTGATCGCACGAGTTGTTTCCAGTAACAAACGGGCCTGCCATGTTTCTGGACCGGTGTATTCATTAGGTGCGTATCCGGAACGATAATAGACGACAGACACTTCTTGATCCTTATAATAGAGAGTCTGTGTTTCTGGATCAACTTTGACATCTCTTGTAACTTTATCGAAGTCCACTCTTTCGGATTTAATTCCCTGGTCGAACAAACTGTATTCCACAGCTTTTTGGTCGAACACATTGCGTTCTCCAGGTTGCACCACAAACAGAACGATAGTTGATTTTTTGTTTTCACTGGATTCGTAATACTCGACAGCTTTCAACAATCCTTTCGCTAGTCCATCACTTGATTCACTGACGGGCAACTCATCTTCCTTATAGTAAGTTGGCCGTCCATACAGACCCTGAGCGTTCAAAAAACTATGCAATTTTCCAACCTTTGGTGACAAACCTCCGAAGGAAACACTGACCGTATTGAATTCAACTTGTTTGATGAGTCCAGAGACAGTGTCCAACATATAATCGGATCTAAACAATCCCAACGAAACGTTCTGGACGATTTTTGGTTGGGCTTCTAAATATGTCTTGTATAACATGCCGGTGAAATCTTTGTCGTATTGCGAAAGATCTGCAATGACCAAGTCTAACCACCTTTTCTCGGTAACAACTTTACTATACAACTCACTGAATTGGGTGGAGATAGCAACACCCTTGTCAAATTGGACCTTTGGGAATGGAGTGGGATATAAGGTCACTGGAGCAACAGAAGGTTGATAACTATGGAAATTGGGTGGATAAATCATCAATCCATTAGCAATTGCATAATGAGACAGCTTTTCAACAAGCTCATCCATTGAAGGGCCAGAAACAGACGGGAAATCTTTAGCCATGGCAATTGCTTTGTAATGATAACTTTTTCCACTCTTCTTACCCGGCTAGTCAAAAATTTTAATCAAAACAAAACAACTCTTGTTCCTAAATAATTGCCATGTCGGTTCATTTTGGTCAGGTGCTCGGTTTTGGAGCTCCTGCCGACACGAAAAAAGACGTTAAGTTGGAAGTTTCGGAGTTGCAGAAGAAGCGGGCGGCTAGAAAGACCAATATCGGGATATCTACCGGCACGTCTTCTGGACTGGGATCTTTGTTTCCCTCAACAGGTCTGACGTCCTCCCTTTCGAATGGCTTTAATTCGTCCCAATTGATGAAATATCCGTCTGTTGATGACAAATCGTTACCATTATTATCCTCCACCCCTCCTTTGGGACTCGTGGATCAATGTATCTTCTCTGCCATAAATAGAGACAACACAACACCCGCATTGAGCGAGGTTTTGACTAAATACGCAATTGACAGTTACAATTACAAACAAGGAGAATCTTTGGGGCCATTTTCTCGCTTTGAGAAATCGAATATCTACAACATCCCTGACCAAATCTTTCAGGAATACAATAGTATGGATTGCATCACAAACATGGGTCTGTTGACAGAATTGCAAAGAGCATGGCTTACCATTGATAATAAGCTTATAATTTGGAACTATAAAGCCAGTTCGCATGATCCAGATTATTTCGCCATCGACGAATTAAAGAACACTATCTTGACCGTTAAATTGGTCAAGCCTAAACCAAAAGTTTTCGTTGACAGTGTCAACTATCTTCTCTTGGTCTCTACCTCGATGGACATCCATATCTTGGCTGTTGAATATACTCCATCGAGTCTGGTGATCTCTGATACGAAAATGAGTGTTCCTACACATGGTTTAGTGGTAAACAAGTTTGTTTCCTTTGATCAAACTAACGACATATTTTTCACAGGAATAGGAGATGGAGAAAACGTTTGGAAATTGAGTTATTCAAATGCAGATGAGTGGTTCCAGCGTAATTGCTACAAGGAATGTTTAACTAAATCTGGATTTTCATCAGTGGTTCCAAACTACAACATGTTTCAAAAATTGCCAGGCATGGGCCTGTTGGGCCAGGATGCAGATCCAAAAGTGGAAACCATTGTCCAATTGGAAATAGATTCTAGCAGAAGAGTTTTGTACACTCTTTCTTCAAAATCGACGATTAGAGCGTATAAATTGAAAGTTGTTGACGGCAAAGTTGAGCTTGGATCTAGTGTGGTCAAGAAACCGTACAACATTCTTAAGGATCTTGCAACAACAACCTTTAATTTGCGTTCTGGCTTATTGAAGAAAGATGCATTCAAAATTGTCAATATCTTTCCAATATCCAAACAGGAAAGTGATAATTTATTCCTGGTGGCTATAACCGACACCGGATGCAGAGTGTACATCAACGGAAGCACAATCTATGAAAGACTCACAATTACGACCAGTTATGTGAAATTCCCACCCCCAGACTCGTCGTTTCATCAAAAATTGGAATCAATGAAAAACCAGCAGGTCCAACAAGAACAACAATTCATGTCCAATGGAACCAAACAGGAAGGTCCAAAATCCATTACGAAGAACCCAATAAGTTCTGAACTGACTCCCCAAGATCTAAAAGCCGCACAGGAAAACTCACAACTACTCAAAGACATTAAAGAATCGCTAATCGTGTCACCGGGGATTTTCTTCTGCTACAGTCAATCGCAAATCTTTACTTCCGTTCCTGACTATGGTGTCCTCAAGAATACTTTTCAATATGTTGAAGATTTCGAGGTGCTGGATAAGTTCCGGGCTATCCATTCGATTGTGCCAATGACTCCAAGTTTCCATGCAACAGATACTCCAAAGGGCTACTGTAATGATTTTGCGACGCAATATCTAGCACCGCCATTGGAGATTGCAGTCCTGACGACCACTGGCATCCATGTCTATCGATACAGAACTCCAGATATGATTTTGGAGGACTCACTTGAAGATCAGACCTTCAATGAGTTCGTCACTAAATACGGTTCTCGCGAAGCATGTTCCAGTGCACTCTATTTGGCCTGCAAGTTTGGCCAATCTAACAACTTCAGGAACATGGCCACAAAATTCTTCATTTCTGGTGGAAAGAACTCCAGTTTAAACAAAAATCTTCCGGCAATTGTTGACAATGTTGAATTAAGCGACCGGTTCTATGCTGTCATTCTGTTACTTTCGAGACTGGTGAGAGATTTTTGGAACAAGGAAATATTCAACTTGGATGCCAATGTTCAATTCAACAAAAGTGGCTACATTATACAAGATTCTTTGAAGAAATTGACTTCTGAAAAAGTACTCCTTTGTGGATTGACAATCACCAAACAGGAGCTGGAATACTTTTTGTGCTCATTGATTATAATTTTGAACTTCTTTGAGGAAAACAAAAAGACTATTCCGGGTCTCTTGGGACCATTATATGAATCTGGCTCAAACAGCAAGGAAACTGAGCTTTGTTTGCAAGCTGAAAACATTGGTTTCAATGCAATTCTCAAATTTTTGGGAAGTGTTAAAGAGGGACTTTCATTTTTGGCTCTTTTGTATGACGACACTGAAAAGACCAACAAGAAGTTTACTGATGTGATGAGCTATCTGACCATTCAAACTCAGGCAGATCTAAGTTGTTTGACATTCAGTGAGTTCTTCTGTTCTAACGATATAACGACATCTAAGTTGATCAAAGAGATTCTTTCTTCGGTTATCAACAAAAGTATTGCTGCAGGTGATTCTGTTGAACTGGTTGCCAACACTTTGCAAGAGAAATGTGGTTCTTTCTGCTCAACTGGAGATGTGC
>JAJMAM010000023.1:0-52657 GCA_030572655.1 Ogataea allantospora
CTCCCCTCCCTCTCTATTACCCGGACAACTCTTTTTTTTCTTCATTCCTTCTACTTCCCCCCGCCCACCCCATCCACCTACTCTACTATTTATCTTCCTCCCTTTTTTTTCTCACGCGTCCGACTTTAAAAGGCTTCTCCCGGGTTCAACAGACTTCTGGCTCCTCTTTTGTTTGCTTTCGCTCTCTCTCTCCCTCTCTCCCTTTTATTTTTCCAACTTTTTAATTTTCACTTGTCGCTAGTTGGCTCCACTCGAGGTTTAAATTTTTTTGGTTAGGGTGGTTGTGTGGTTACGTGGATTGTGTGCTGTTGTTCCGTGCTATCTCCAACAACTAATTAGTATGTAGAGTGTTTCCCTGAGTAAACCTCCTTACATATTTGACATACATTACATACAAGGTGCTATGGACCCGTTAATCCTCTTGGAGTGATGATAAATCAGTTTCCAAGGGGATTTCGTTAGCAGTGGTTAGGGGTGGAATATTGGCTCAGCGATCACCGTATTACACCTGTTCGACGCTACGGTTTGCATTTATGTTGCTTTGATTTGGCTTTTATAATTGATACTTCTACACCTCATCTCTCGAGTAATTAATATTGGTTAGACTGCGATAGAAAATTTTTGTGACTCCTGGGCGGGTGAAAGCAGGGATGATTAGGAATCTTAGTAAGCCCCTTCAAGCCCTAAACCGATCAACATATCTTAGTACAGTAATTTACGAGGTGTTATGATGCCAAAGAAAAGGCAAAGCGATTAAAGTTGAACATCAATGAAGACAATGTATCATGAAGCAGGAAGTTGTACTTCCATTATTATTTATCGTCTACATATCCTTCTTGGTGATTTGGTCGGGAATTGAAATTAATCGCCGTCATTGGTTAGGCATAGAACTTCACAGAAATCTGGGTAACAATGTGATTAAGCACAATTCTATCGGAGTTCTGCTCCGTGTTGGCCCCAAAATTATAATGTAATATGTGTGAAGTCCCGTTTTAGACTCTTTAGCCTAATCTGGGAAAAGACGCGATTTCCTCCTAGAGGGACATTTGGATATTCTGGGGGAGATATAAACGCTATCTCGTACTGTTCCTGAAGCTCAATGACAACTGCTGAAACGGATTTGAATTACCAAGAGACTGCTGAAGAAGTCTTTGAAGGAGACCAAAAGCTAGAGACTATTGAGAAATACCATGAACAGGACCTAAATGCAAAGTTTGAAGAATTTGAGAGACTTGGTGAGGAAGCCAAGCAAAAGATGACCACCTGGGATAGGGTGGTCTTGAATTCAGGATATACGCCTAACTTTAAGACACAACAACATATGGTATATGTTCTTGCTGCTTTGGCTTCAGTTGGTGGGTGCCTTTTAGGAGTTGATCAGTCAGTCATTTCTGGTGCAACTGTCTCCATGGTTCCTGACCTCGATCTGACCGCTAGACAACAATCTCTTGTCAGTGGATTAATGCCTATTGGAGCTGTCGCTGGATGTTTAGCCCTATCTCCTTTGAACGAATTTATTGGACGTCGTATTTCGATTATGCTTGCATGTATTGCCTACACTATTGGAGGAATTGCTTGTGCGGCAACACCAAATGTGGAAGGCTTATATGCTGGCCGATTCTTCATCGGATTTGGAATTGGATTAGAGTCGAGTATACCTGCATATGTCTCAGAGTGTTCACCTACATATATTAGAGGAAATCTGGTTGCAATGTATCAGTTCAATATTGCCCTAGGAGAAGTGTTTGGATTTGCGGTTGCGGCTATGTTTTACAGTCTGGATGGTGCATGGAGATATATTCTTGGTTCCTCGCTGTTCTTTTCTACCATTTTGTTCACTGGTATGATTTTCTTACCGGAATCGCCAAGATATTTGATGCACAAAGGTAAAGTTGGGAGTGCATACAATATCTGGAAACGATTAAGAAACATGGAGGAAATTCAGAATAAAGTCGAGTTTTTGGATATGCAACAATCTCTGGAAGAGGAGAAGTTGGAGGATTTGCATGCTTTTAACAAACACAAGTGGATGGATTTCCTCACTGTCCCCCGTGCAAGAAGATCATTGGTATATTCAAATTTGATGATGTTTATTGGACAGTTTACTGGTATCAATGCCGTCATGTATTACATGTCCACCTTGATGAAAAACATTGGCTTTAGTACCAAGAACGCCGTGTTTATGTCACTTGTTGGTGGAGGTTCATTGTTTCTGGGAAGTATCCCTGCTATCATGTTCATGGATTCTTGTGGAAGGAGGTTCTGGGCAAACATGACGTTGCCAGGGTTTTTCCTTGGACTAGTCTTTTTGGGGATCTCTTATCAAATGCCGGAGAATAGTGCTGCTTCTCTAGGTTTGTATTTGACAGGAGTCATCCTCTACATGGGATTTTATGGCTCTTATGCTACGCTCACATGGGTGATTCCAGCTGAAGTGTTTCCTACCTATCTTAGATCATATGGAATGACCGTCTCTGCTGCCTTATTATTCCTATGGACTTTTACTATTACATATAATTTCACTGGTATGTGGAACGCGTTCACCAACACAGGACTTACACTGGGATTTTACGGTGGAATTGGCGTGTTAGGTTATATTTATCAGATTTTGTTTGTGGTAGAAACTAAAGGCAGGTCATTGGAAGAGATTGATGATTTGTTCTCTAAACCTTCGCTCACTATGGCAAAAATGAATCTCAAAGCTTTTAAGAATGATGTCAAGAACGTGTTCCGCGGAAATTGGAAAGAAGTTATCAATAGTAAACCATACTAAGTTTCTTGTACGCTGAATATATTTTTTCAAGACATTATTAGACGGAAAGCATGGAGTAGGTATCACGACTCTCGTGTTTATCCTCCGGAATAATCAGGTTAAGGAGACAAACGATAAAAGCTCCAAAAATGAACGAAGTTTCCACAATAAGTTCGATTCCCTCAAGAAATCCTGCTAAAGATTGATTTGAACCAGAATAAGCAAGAATTGAATCAAACCAGGAAGATACGACAGTTCCGGCAAATCCCCATCCAAGACCACAAGAAAGAATGAATCTGTTTCTTCTGGTCCATGAAACACTAGAAAGAATTTTAATACCAGCTACACCAATTGTTCCGAACAGGAACACTTGCATTCCACCAAACACGGGTGATGGTAATGCAGCGAATGTTGCAGCAATTTTGGAGAACACCCCCATCAAAATCAAGAGGACAGCAGCAACCCATCCAGCTCTTCGGGAGGCACAGCCTGTCAATAGAATTACTCCGTTGTTAGCAGCTTGAGAGACCATCGGAAGTCCTCCTCCAACTGTAGCTAAAAGACTTCCTAAGGCATCACACATGATTCCTCCCTGAACTCTAGATTGAAACTCCTCACCTTCAGTCTTTTCATGACTTGCTTCAGCTGTGGCAAGAATATCTGGAATACAACTGATACCTTCAACAATAAACATCAAAAGTAATGGAAGAATCAAGGAGCCATCGACAGAATATTTATAGTTCTTAGTCCATAAAAAATCGGCTACTGGGGCATTATTGATTCCCGTAACGTCCCAGTACCCTGTGGTAGCCGAAATGACACATCCAATGATAAGGCCCAAAATAATTGAAGAACTTTTCATGATAGGAGATCCAACAAGATTTATAATGACAATGGAAACAAAGGTACTGAATCCAAGTCCAATGTAAGCCCGAGCGCCCCATTCATAATTTGAAGATCCAATGCCACAGCCGCCACCATAAGTCAAACAATTGCTTCCCCCTCCCCAATTCTGCATTCCACTGCCAGCAAGGTACATGGCAAGCAAAATCAATAAGGTTCCAGTCACCATATTAGGGAAAACCTTCTTGAGATAGAGTGGAGGAACAAATGCAACCAATACTTGAATCCAAACAGTACAAAGCATCGACCCCAAAAATGCACCCAGTGCATCGGGGCATGGTAAGTAATTCCCATTGGAATCGACAGGACAATATCCTTTAGAATACTGGATGTCAGCATATGCGTATGCAATTCCAATCACGTCGAAAGTAGGGCCAACAACAGATAGCAAGCCGGTTCCCACATGAAATGGGATTTTATAGATACTGAATCTTGTGATCTGAGCAAATGTGGCCACACCTGATGTAATCAAAGTGCAGGAAACTAAATGTTGAGTCTGCTGGGAGTCTAAATAGAGGGCGTCACCCATTAGCAATGGAACTGCGACTAGACTGCAGATAAGGGTCAAACAGTGTTGCAGACCAAGTAAGATCGAAAGCAGTATTGGGATATCATCGCTGATACCAAAGTATGGTTGTTGAAAATCTTTGTATTTCTTGTTGAGTGGCCAGATATCTGGGGTAAATAAATAAAGATAATTGTAATCGCCAAACCATCCCTGTTTTGTGGTCAATTTGTGGATCAAAAAGTCGAATCTGTCTTTGATGTTTGTAGGAGAATCCAAATCCTCGGTGGCAGTATGAGCTGACTCCTTAAGATCAGACATAGACTTTGAAAATGAGGCGAACTCCGAGAGCTTATTTATCAAGAGCGCTAAATTCTTCCTATCAAATTCTGCCGATTAAAAATATTTTAACCGAGTCGGGACGAGCCGGACCGACTTAAAGATAAGATAAAGAATAGATCAGTGAAAAAACGGTTAATTAACTTTTTAAGACATTTCCGAGAAATATTATTTACCGAAAATAAGAGAGTTTGATTTAGGAAATTGGTGCTCAATTTTATCGATATGGCTTTCGAGTTCACTGATGATTTGGATTCCGAGGCTTTGAGACCTTTAGATTTTAGTGTTTATTGTGGAACTTTCGTTAATACCCCAAAGCTCGGAGAGTTGGAAGTTTTAGCTCAAAGCAGAATAGGCGTGGATTCAACTGGGACAATTGTTTATGTGAATTCTACACCCTTGAAATCAACTCTGGAGGAAGAGGCGCGTGAGTACGATAGTACTCTAAAAAATATAAACGTTGTGGATACTTCTTCGGCCGGCTTCACCAAATTTTTCGTTCCTGGCTTCATTGATACTCATATCCATGCTCCTCAATATCCAAATTGTGGAGTGTTTGGTAATTCAACTTTATTCTCCTGGTTGGTGAAATATACTTATCCTGTTGAGATGGCCTTGGAAGACCCATTAAAAGCTAAAGCTGTGTATACCAAGGTGGTCAAGAAAACTTTGGCAAACGGAACCACGTGTTGTGCGTATTACGCCACGATTCATTCCCAATCTACGAACATTCTTGCGGATTGTGCATATCAGCAAGGACAACGCGCGTTCATCGGTAGAAGTTGTATGGACTGCGCAAAGAAAGAATACACAGATGAGGGTATTGAAGGAGGAATCAAATCAACAATGGAAGTTATCGCACATGTGAAGAAAAGGGATCCAACTTATAATTTGATCAAACCAATTTTGAGTCCTAGAAATGCAAACAAATGCTCCTCTGAATATATGGAGTGGCTTTCTGACCAGAGTAAGCGTCTTGATCTTCCAATTCAGACCCATCTAAGTGAGACAGAAGATGAAGTTGAGTCCATCATGAAAATGTTCCCACAATGCAAGACTTACACCGAAATTTACGATCGTCACAAACTGTTAACGGACAAGACTATTTTGGGTCACTGTATCTTCTTGTCAGAAGAAGAGCTGAAAATGATCTACCAAAGAAACAGCTCTGTT
Organism: Ogataea allantospora; assembly: GCA_030572655.1. Classification (NCBI taxonomy): domain Eukaryota; kingdom Fungi; phylum Ascomycota; class Pichiomycetes; order Pichiales; family Pichiaceae; genus Ogataea; species Ogataea allantospora. The sequence goes on from JAJMAM010000023.1 coordinate 5,673, forward strand.
TCTCATTGTCCTACTTCGAACAGTTGTTTAACTTCGGGAGAAGCACGTATTAGATGGATGCTAGACAACAATATCAAAGTTGGGCTAGGTACTGATATATCAGGAGGGTTTTCTCCCTCGATCTTGACCACAGCCAGACATGCTGTTTTGGTCTCTCGCCATATTGCGATGAAATCCAAATCCGATCACGATAAATTATCTGTGAACGAATCTCTCTATCTCGCAACGTTAGGCGGAGCAAAAGTGATTGGTTTAGATGACAAGCTCGGGTCCTTTGCCGTGGGTAAGAAATGGGAGTGTCAGCTCATTAATTTGGATGTCGAGGAATCGCCTGTGGATCTTTTTGACTTTTTGAATCCTACAATTGAAGGTTTGGTAGCTAGAAATTCAGATGATATCTTAAAATATCAGGATCTAATTGACAAATGGGTTTTCAATGGTGATGACAGAAATGTGAGAAAAGTGTACGTGAATGGTAGATGTGTGATAGATAAAGACAAAAACTAAAGAATAAGTTAAAATTAGTTAACACTAGCTTTTTGAAGTCTTTCGAAATTCTTCTTCATAGCTTCTTCAATGAATTTTTTTCCGGTGGTTGGGGGGTATTTCTTGAGGGGACCTTGAATAACAACATCTGTGTTTGCCTGGTTAAAGAAAGCAATGGTGTAACGGTCCTTCTGGTTTTCACCTGGAGCTGGGAGTCTGACTCTGTGGAAATTAGACTTGAGTATATCATCCGACCAGGACATCAACATATCCCCAATGTTGATAACAATTTCTCCTGTTGTTGAAGGCACAGGTGTCCATTCATCAGAATATCCAAAATCAGTATGAGCTTCTCTACCAGGGCAAACCTCAAGGCCATGGTCACCAGATCTTTGAAACAGAAGTGTCAAGCAGTCAAAATCAGTATGAGGACCAGCTCTCCAGTAGTTTCCGTTGAACTTCTTCCCAGTGGAATCAAAGTAGTGGAGCAGTCTCAAGGTTGTTTGGGCGGTGTCTTTCTCAATTTGATGTGCCTGGGTAAAAAAATCTCCAGGATATCCCAAAGCTTCTGCAAATAGCTCCATCACCGAATTGCTCAGACTTTGACATTTCTCCATGAACTTCTTAGTTTTCAATCGCCATTCTTCGCCAACATCTTCCAGGGCTGGCCAATTTTGGTTAATTCTATGATATTGCAGTTGAATAGATTCTTTTTGGTCGGCAGTTCCAGTGGAGGGTCTAATCTGAGACTCGGACTCAAATCCCGTGTTCAACAGCTTGATATGAGGTGTTTTCATCTTAGTTTCATGAGAAAGGGAAAAAAACTTTTGAGATAGTGCAAACATTTCTTCAATATCATCTTTCGATGGAAACTCTTGCTCATAAAGAGTGAAAAATCCTGTATTCTTGGCTGCATCAAAAAGCTGGGCCTTAATCTCTTCTCTACGTTCTTTGAACTTATTTAAGCTTATCCGTGGTATTTGACGTTCAATGTACTTCGCTTCTTGAATTGGCATGTTGATGTTCAACTTGGAAACAAGACAAGATCCTGTCACCTTAAATAATTCCTTATCGCTGATAAATCTAAACGCAAGATCAATTATCCGACTCGGGCCGATCTGCGGTCCGACTAAAAATAAATCATATTAGAAAAATCAAGGGACAGTTGGTGAAGTTTTAGAATGGCACCAGTACGGTCTAGAATCGCTTGCCAAAAGTGCAGATCTCTTAAACACAAGTGTGATTTCAAGTATCCAAAATGTACCAGATGTGAAAGAGTGGGAATCCAATGTTTGGTGCAAGATTCTTCTACCCGGGAGTTGAAACATCGCACAGAGTTTCCACGAGGAAATCCTTTTGAAACTTACTCCAGTAACTCCAATGATTTTCTTGAGAAGAAAATCAAGTCTTTAGAAGAGAGACTTAATCAATATGATAAGATTTTCGAGAACATGGGTGTGAGTATCTCCAAAGTTCAGGATAATTTGTCTATGAATCACCTTACTATACTGTCTATGATTCCTTTCAAAGGATCATCCACTACAGCTGATGAAGAGATCACCAAAACTTCAATTTTTGGAAAAATCGATTCCAATCAAACCCTAGCTCATATAGAAAAGCTACCGGAGGTTAAACCAACATGCGATCAGATGATTAATTGCTATTACAAGTCGGCTTGGATTCAACATCCCATTATAGAGAATGAAAGTATATTGCATGCACTGTCCACCAAATATTATACCAGCTCGGAAGAACTATCGAGCTGGGAGTTTTTCTTGCTTTATATATCTTTGGCCATCGGTACCGCAATTACTGGAGACTCAAACGAACGTGTTCAAAAATATTATCTTTCATCAATCGTGTTTTTGAAACGTTTTCTGCTCTCGTTTCCCTCTCCTCATGATGACTCAGGTGACAATAGACTCCAGCTCCAATCATTACAATCGCTATTACTCATTTGTTCATTTGGACTCTTGAAACCTATCTCACCCGGAATTTGGTATGTAGCCGCTAGTGCTATGAGATTATGTGTTGATCTGGACATTCATGATGAAGATAAAATATCAATATTTGGTCAAGATTCGGAATATTGCCGCCGATTGTTTTGGTGCTGTTACTCTTTGGATAGGCAAATTTGTTGCTATGCCAATAAACCGTTTAGTTTGAACGATATTGATATTTCTACTGAAATGATTAGACCAGAAGCTTCGGATGTCGGATTGATGATTTCTTCTCTTTTTATGAAAATTCGAGGCCTTCAATCCATGATCCAACAATTTATTCAAAATAGGATCTCTCAACCGAAAAATAGATGGAGGCATGATATGCACCTTGAATTGAACAATTGGCTTGTGAATGTACTGGAATACGATGAAAGTCTTGCTGGAAGCTTACAGTATGTGTTTTCATTTTCCAAGGACTTTCTTGTCCTCACATATTTCCAACAAATGCGGATTCTATACAAACCAACTATTCATTCATCAACCCGCATTCCAGCTGAAGAATTTTGTTTGCTTTTTAACTGTGCGGTCAATATTCTCACCATCTACTACAATCTAAGCAAACTAGGACGCATTAACTATAAGTTTCTCTCGGTCTATACAATATACCAGTCTGCCCTCACTATTTATTATTGTCTTATCAATTCTCCAGAACTAGCATCAAAACCGGGAATGTCTCAAGAAGTCCAAGGAATTACTACCGAAGTGACGCTTCTTCTTGAAAGCCTAAAGTCAGATTGTTCGCCTGCTGAAAATGCTATCCGAACGTTACATAAACTTAACCAGACCACACTGGGGATAATTGAGAAGCAACCAAATTCGACTGCAACCCGAATTCTTCCTAAACAGAGAGCTCAGTACGGGCCTTTTGATCATCATCAGATTCAAAAACTCATTCAGCATGATGCGATTCCGCTGATTGCATTATCTAACGAGACTGCGGAGGTCTCTCCTGCTACCTGGGCTAGCGAGCACTTTCTGCGGGAGTTTGATCTAAAAGAGCTGAAATATGGATTACCTGCGAAGCCGGCTCTTTCCCCTAAAGATAGGTTTAAGAACAACGAGTTACAGAATACTTCAGATTTATGGGAGTTTCTCTTTGAAGAGCCGTTCAACTTAAAGCAGTTAATGTTCGATTAGTTTCCGGGTTTCTTTAATCTAAAATTAATTGCCCTGTATCATCCTGTACAATTGAGATTCTTGACGAAATAGAAGAATACATTGCGGAGTATTTCCCATTATACGAGGAGCAGAAAGCAAAGTGTTCCTCTCGACAGATTTGGTAACTACCGATCTTGAATGTACTCATAACATCCACTTCCCCGTTGCTAGGCCAGAGTCATCTTATGAACTTCAACAAAAAGGTTACATTCGAATGAGACAATGGTGACCTAGAGTTTACTTTTTCACCTGCCTGATTACATCATTGCCTTACATCTTCTCTCTTTCACGAATAATCTTACTGCTCTCGATCCCATTCCTAATCCTCCTTGGTAACCGTAACCGGCAGCCCCATAATTATGAATAACGATTTTTCCATCTTCAATATTTTCTAACTCGATCCTAGGACCCCCATTTCGGGCTGGCCTCAATCCAGCAACAACTCGAATGATATCCAAGGGTTTTTCCAGAATTTGGGGTGCCATTTTCGGGGCTCTCGAAATAATGTCCTCTGTCTCATGCTTGAAAGTATCTCCAGTGTGAACACCTTTTTGAAGAAACCCGCCCATCACAAGCTCCCCTCTAGAATTTGGACGTGGAATGATATATGTTGCAGAATCCTTCTTCCATAAGCACATATTATATTGGATATGTGGAGCTTTGACAACCACAACCTGCCCTCTAATGGGGAAAACATTGGTGTCTTTCACTCCATCCAATGTCATTGTACCAATTCCGGTACAATTGAAGGTCACATTGGTTTCTGGGGACAAAAATCCTTGAGAAAGATGGGCTAGCTTTTTTTTCTTCATAGTGACTCCAAGTCCAGTAAGATAGTTGGCCATGTTTTGTAGAAATAATGGACAATTGAAGTTCCACGATGTGTACTTAATTCCATATACAATACTATCGGGTAATTCACTGGTGGGTAGTCTCCTAAAATCTTTAACATACTCCTTTAGCGACTCCATCTTAACTGGAGACGGAAGCTTATAGAAATAATCTGTAGCCGGTCTCATATCTAACCCACATCCAGGTCCTCCAAGTCTCTGTTGAAGTTTTGATAGATTAGTGTACGTGTATCTGTCGTATTCTAGAGACTGTGGATCACTTGGACTGATACAGGAGAAGTTACCTCCTGCCCAAGGGGAAGTGTAGTTTATGCTCTGATCACCAGGAATATACTCGGCGACAACAGTAATCTGTTTTGGATCAATATCAGCCTCACATATCATACAGTAAGTGGTATACAATCCCACTATACCGGAACCAACCACTACATAAGTATCACTCATTGGAAGCCAAATCTCTTAGGCTTCCTCCTTCTATAGAATTGGGCTGTACCAGATGAGGTGGAAAAAATTTAAATCCGCAACTTCTCGACCGCAAGAAGATGATTACCAGAAAACGACAAATTAAGTCGTGTAAGCGATGTTTCGCATCTAAAAGGATGTGCGGCAAGGAAACTCCCGCATGTAAGCGCTGCGTGCGGATCAGTAAACCTTGTGAATATTTCACTCAAGAACAAATTATTGAACGATTAGAGGCCAGGAAGAAAGAGTCCAAGACCGCTAGAACACCAGGTTGGCTAATAGAAAATGAACGATTTCGCCCCAATACAGAGTTGGTACCTGAACCTCGACATCAAGAGAAGAAAAATTTCAATTTGATTCTCAGCTCCACTGGAGAATACTCCAAATACTTTCCACTCTCTTACTTTCCATTTTTCGAACGTTCCTACAACGTTTCAATGATTGTGGGGTCACTCCCGAGTGATCAGGATCATCGAGTGGTATTCGATTTCTCAAGACCATCCAAACCGTTGGGTGGAGTTCGTGAACTCATGACGAAAATTCCACCAAGGCCAGAATGTGACTTCTTGATCAAATATTTTTTTGATATTGTGCATCCGTTTGTACCAATAGTTGACAAGGAGGAGTTTTTTATCAATTACGAACAGCTATGGAGGAATCCAGACCAATATCAGGACTTGAACGCGTTGATGGAAATATTTGCGGTCCTCTTCAGTAGCTGTATTGGTCATCAATTGTCAGATATATTTTATCACACTGAAAATGATACCGAGGTTCTTAACATTAACTATGATAATCTGAAATACGAATGTTTCAGATGTATTGAAAATATCAAGTTCTGGATCAATTTCAATATTTCGCCCTCAATGTCAGGATTGGTGGCTACCACATTGATATATTATGTTGGTTCTTTGAATTGTTATGGGAAATGTAGCGAGATTGCTTCGTTGGTTAGATATAGCCAGATAGCAGGATTGCATCGGAATTTTTCACAAAGCTCATCACCCAGTTCATTAAGATATTTGCTTTACAGCTATGTCCTATATTTGGATTCTCTGTCATCATATTACAGTGGACTGCCACCAACCATACACAAAGATTTCTGTGAGACGGTGAAGAATTTCCCCGAAAAAGTGAACAAACTGCCTATTCTTTACGCGCTTGCACAGTTCCATAATGGAATAGTTTGGGATGAGGTTATTTCCGAACTGAACAAGATAAAACTCTCTCCAGAAGGAACCTTCAAGAAGATCCATCGACAGTTTCTTGACCAACAAAAAATTATAAACAAGTTGAACCAGGAGATCTTGGACTTCCCTGATGTGAACTCTGTTTACAAAAAGTGGCTGGTGACTGAAGGACGGTTGGGAATTCGCAAATCGGCATTGTTGATCAACATCCTTGAGAACTCACTAAAGTCTGCTGAAGATCTTCGATTGAGCCCCAACGATGAATTGGTCGTTCAATCCTTGCTACTTATTAACGAATCATTGATGAAAGTTATCCTCGGGTTCGAATCTGGATCAGGTGCATTATGGATCATACGTAATTCGTACCCTTTTCAAGCTCTCACTATCGTTTTGGCACATATGCGGAAACATCCACGAAAGGTTGTTAACTTTCGAGATATTAATACGGAGGATTATACCGTCCATGGTAGCATAGATTACGTGAATGGTGATATCAGATACGTTTTAGTGGTGCGTTGCATCGAGGTTCTCAAGCAGATCCAACATTTATGGCCGACCCCTTTCGTGGAACGGTTTGAAGGAGTTCTCAAGCTTTCAGATACGGTATTGAGCCCTAGTCCCTCCAATAATATATCAGGAACGCAAGATGAAGGAAGGAATTCCGATGACGTGTTTGATATGCTTATGCATAAATTATATGGTTGATCTAGTGAATTTGACTCTTATAAACTGCATTGGCAACCTTGACTCCCCAATCCCAGTCTGGATCCTCTATATATAAATCTTTCCCCTCTCTGGAAAGCAATCTTAGTTTTGTGACGTCCGAATGATGCCATTCGTCAATCTTCTCTTCGAAATTGAGGAACTTCAAGTATGGTTGGAGAAATTTGTTAACAATCAATCTCTCCTTCTCCAAATAACCTTCTCTCATGCAGTAGAACCAAAGGTGGATATCACAAGCATGAGGAACATTTAACTCTGGGTCAATATGTTTGTCCAACCATTTAGCACGGAAGCTAATCCTATATCTGAAGATATTTTGCTGTGGGAATCCATTTTCAACTAGTTTGTTCAAATAACCTCTAGCAGAGGCATAAACTTGACCATCCGCAATAATGGCTCCGTACACCTTTCTTAAATCTTCTTTGAAATCTGGACTATTAGGATCCAAGTTATCTGCTTCGTAGAGTTTCATCAACGTAGGAACAACCACTTTTGGATAGTAGTTCTGGATCTGTAATGGAAGCTCATCTATTGTTTGAGGAGTGTTTAAGTACGAATATTTGACAGGCTCATTATCCACTTCACCAGATATGATCCGCATTCCTTTCTTGGTGAGCATTTCAGCATAATTTCCGGATTCGATATCCTTGATCAAATTTTCGTGAACAAAGTAATTGTCAGTTACTGCTCTAAAAGTGTGCATTGATAAGCAAGGAATAAAGTCCTCAATGAAGCCAGTTTCAAGTTCTCTTAGAGCAGCCAGTTTGTCAGCTGAAGAGGCTGCAGGATCAATGTTGAGTTTTTCAATGATCTCATCGAATTGGTCTTGCAATTCGACAATTGTTTTAGGTTGGATGTAAACAAGATTGGAGAAGAACGCAGTTTGTTTGATAATTTGAGTAGCCTCAGGATGATAAAGTTCATATGCCAATTGGAAAAATGCTGAATATGCACCTGCAGAAATACCTCCAACGGTGATCAATTCCGGATTACCTCCAAAATACTTAATATACTTGTAGGTCCATTCGATTGCCAGCCTTTGATCCCAGAATCCTTGATTAGAGCATTTGGGATCTTCTTCCAACAATTCTTTACATGACAAAAATCCAAACAGATTCAAACGGTAACCAGGAGCCACCAGAATGTACTTTTTCAGGAACTCTTCATCATCGAAGATCTCGTTAGAGTTGAAAAATTGTGTGTTCGGAGTGGAATACTGCAAGAACCCACCATGAATGTAAATGAACACTGGCCATCCATCCTTGGGCTTATACTTATCCGAGGAAGGAACCCAAATGTTAGAGTACATGATGTTTTCCTCTGATGGAGACTTGACATATCTGAAATTCTTGTTCGGAACGGCTGGTTGAGGGCACTTCAGACCAAGTTCTTTGTAATCCCCTGTGTAGTCAAAATCGTCAGGCAGATGCTCTGGAAGCTTGAATCTATTCTCGGGTAGGTTTGGCTTGGCGAAAGGAACTTGTGCGAATCTGTGCACGGATTCATTCTGTGTTCTTTGGGATTTGAACGTATATCCTGTCAAGGTTCCTTGACCTGGAATTGTAACATTGTGAGGAGTGGTACCCTCTGTTGAAACCGTCTGACCCATTAAGACTCAAGAAACGGGAAAACCTCGCCTTTTAAGCGCGGAGATCAAGATCCATCTCTTAGAAGCGGAGATAAATCTAGTGCGGATGAGAAAATAATTATCAACTCGAGAACAATAATTTTCACTCCTCTTCTAAATAAAAAGTCTTATCTGCTGGATGGAGGTTGGTTTATGAAAAACACAAATCATAGTGAGATGAGTGAGAAAAATAATGGTTATGCTCTCACTTCTGTGATATCACCTTCTGGTAAGGTTATCGAAATTGGTGATGATGTTGACGAGGCAATGCAACTTGCTCAGGAACAAGCTGAATGCGATGTCTCCAAGAAGGAGGATAGTAGGCTACTGTTCAAGCTGGACTGTATCGTTTTACCACTCTTTTCGTTCCTCTATATGATTCAGTTTATGGATAAAACTTCGATTGGTTTCGCAGCTGTCATGGGTATCCAGACAGATTATAAGATGGAGGGTCAAATGTATTCCTGGACAAACTCTTGCTTCTATCTCGGATATCTATTTGGTGCTCCATTTTCTGCTGTTTTCCTTCAGAAATACCCTATCGTCAAGGCTTCAGGTTCATGCATAGTTGTGTGGGGTATTGTTCAATGTTTGCACGTGAGCTCTAAGACATATCCCACGTTTGTGCTGTTGCGTACGTTACTTGGATTTTTAGAATCTTTTGTCTCTCCCATCTTTGTGGTCATTCTCAACCAGTACTATAGACATTCGGAACATTTTGGAAGAACAGCTATTTTCTACGGTTTCAACGGGCTTGGAACTGTTGTTCTATCTGCCATTTCATATGGATTGTACGAACATGACGATTATACAATGAAGTCTTACAAAGTGCTGTTTATGATAATTGGAATAGCCACCATAACGATTGGACTTGTAATCTTAGCTATCATGCCAGATACTCCAAGTGCTGCCAAATTTCTGAGCCACAGGGAAAAGCTTGCGGTAGTGCAGCGTATTCGTGAAAATAACCAAGGTTTCGGTAATAAACACTTTAAATGGCATCAACTCAAAGAATGTTTTACTGATATTAGGACCTGGATCTATTTCCTAATCGCCATTCTTGTTGCCATTCCAAACGGAGGTATTAGTGGTTTTGGAACTATTATCATCAAGGCAATTGGTTATTCTTCCATCAAAGCGCTCTTAATCAAAGCTCCAGTAGGAGCTTGTGAACTTGTGGGACTGGTCTCACTGAGAGTGGTGTCAAGCTTTGTTAAAAAACGGATGGTGATGGGTATTCTATACATGCTGGTCGTTGTGATATCCGCCTGTTTGATGGCATTCGCTAGCAATCAAAAGGCACAACTTGCGGGTCTTTATATCATTGGAATTTCTCCGGTAGGAATTATTCTGGTGACCTCTTGTATCACCTCGAACACTGCAGGTCATACCAAAAAGCTTGCTACCAACGCTATCTCGTTAATCGGATATTCTTGCGGTAATATCATTGGTCCTCAAACTTTCCAGTCATCCGATTCTCCAAACTATCCAAAGGCTAAGACTACGGTTGTGGCCTGCTATGCGTTGTCCATTGTCATGATGATAATCTTGACTATTATCAACGTGTGTGAGAATCGTCGCAGAGACAGAATCAAGGCAGAAATGGGAAACAGTTATCGCGTGATGGAGAACATGGAATTTGCCGACCTTACAGACGGTGAAAATCCAGAATTTCGCTATCGTATATAATTCTATTAAAACAACACGAGCCCGAGGAATTGAGAGTACCGAACAGCAGCCCAATTTACTAAATCACCATCTAGATGGTAAAGTAGTTCTTATTGGAGATGCCTGCCATTCTATGGTGAAGTATCGGGGAGAGATTGGTAAGCATGCTATTGCAGACATTAAGGTTTTGATGGATCTGATCAAAAATTACCAAACAGAAAGTATTTGTTGTAAAGAGCTTATTAAATACTATAAATTAGAGGTCAGAAATAGAAGAGGACCAGCCATTCTTTTTTTCTCGACAGGCGTGTTTGGAAGCTCATAATTGGGAGGTCCTAAAAGAGTTTAAGACCAACGAAAGTCCTCTATTGACTCTTAGGAAAAAGATATAGAGATTACGCCAGACTCACAACCAAATTATAATCTCGAGCAACTTGAGGCCAGAATATGTGCCTTCTTCCATCTGGATTATCTTTCCAAATCAGTTTTAGTAATGTCATGGCAGCTGCAATGTTTCCCGAACCCATTCGCTTATGGAAGCTTTCTAAAGAACGCATTATCCATGCTCGGCAATCCTCACTAATTGTATCCACTCCTAGCACAAACAAGGGTAGAAGTAGCCCAGAATCCATGATGGAACCAAAAAGACTTCTGACCGATTTAAGAGCACGTGATACAACCAATGTGGTTTTCAATGATGCGGGAGTCTCAAGATAAACGCATTGACGTATAATCAGAGTTGCAGCATCTTTTAGGACGTCAAACATTTGCAAATGATGTTCAAGTCCTTCAGATTTGAGAATATTTTGAGTCATTGGGAGTGGTTTGCAATTGTTTATCTTCAGGATACATCGATCAGCACGCTCGACAATCTGCGCACGATCATCATCTGAGAACAAAGACATAGTTTGCTGTGAAAGTAAAAGTATTTCTCCCAGAATGAAGAATACTGGTCTCGAAATACCCATGAAAGATTCGGGACGATAAGTTTTATGTTGCAAGTCATAAAAAGCCGAGGAAAGCTGCATCTCTTGAGATGACAAAAGACATTGACTCGTCACCTCGTGATAAACCAGATTATAGAGTAGCCAGGGATACTTGACATCGACCTGCAACTGTGAAACAAGAGTCTGGGCCTGTTTTATATACTCCGGCCATTTTCGAGCAAATCGTCTAGTATCGATGGCGATTAAGATCATCAGGATTGCAAGTGAATCATCTATCGAAAACACTGGTTTTGGTGGTTTTAATAAAGGTACCACCTCGTCAAGGGAATCGAACAATTTCTCTCTTAATTGAGAAAAGTCTTGTGAGTCCCATTTGGAGTCAATATGTAAGGTGATCCAAGCCAGCAAAGCACACATCACATGTGGATTTCGATTTGCCAGAGGAATGTACGTTTCAATCAACGAGTCAGACTCCTCCGGGCAGATGGTGAATACAGACGTCATCTTCTCACGGAAATATTTAAGAAACTTGACAGTGAGTTCTGGCGTGACAGAAGATGGTATTGGATTCGAAAATTTGGGAGCATCGATTGCAATTGGCGATGGTGACATCTTTGGATTTGTTTCAGTAAATGTTTGAACTGATATACCGTCGTGTAACAAGGCGCCTACTTCCCATTTCACAACCTTGGCAGGATATTCACAATCAAGTTTTAGACGGATACACGCAGCGCATATTGGCTTCTCGCCGCCACATTTCTTTCTGACTATTAGTATCGGACTAGCTCATGCACATACCGTCGCCTGCGACAGGCCAAACACCCGTCTTTGGTACGTTGAAAATTCTTTCCCATTGTGGCGTTCTGATGACAAAGTGTCAAACGGAATTATTGTGGATCAATCTCCGGGTAACTATGATGTCAAGGCATACGGTTTTTGGATGAGGATCCTGTCTTGGTATTCTTAGCTAGAAATATTTTCGTAACAAAATAATCTGCAGGCACAGTTGTATTAATGACTAGAATCTGCACAAAAATTGGTGCCTGGGTCTTGAATTCTCTAATGGAAGGGATTCTTCTTCTGTAAGCAAACTGTGGCTACTGTGATTTTTGCCAAAAAAATCAGTTTAAGCGCCCAAGGAAATTTTTGATAAGCCAGATACACGATAAGATTCAATGTGTAAACCACAATTATAAATTGAATGGATTTTCTCCTTTTCTGTTCTATTCGATGTCTGAGACTAACGAGAAAGCTGCTGCCAAAGTCACCGATCTTGAGGGAACCTCTGAGATCACCAACCAAGAAGATGTTCCATACATCGACTTAAGTTACGAGTTGACCCCCCACGAGATCGCCAAGCGTAATACCTTGAGATGGAAAATCGCCTATTTCTTTTGGGATGGGCTGGACAAATCTCCTGCTGAGCAGAAGTTCTTGCTGAAGCTTGACTGGTTCTTGCTTTCTCACGCCATGTTGGGTAACTTGATCAAGAACTTGAATCAATCCAATATGTCCACTGCATACGTTAACGGTATGGAGGAATATTTTGATATGAGTGAAAATCAGTACAACTACATGCAATCTTTATGGACTACAGGTTATATTTTAGGGGCTATTCCTTCCAACATGATTCTCCATCGGATTTCTGCTAGATACTACCTTGGTGGATTGGAATTGATTTGGGCTTTCCTAACGGTTATGATGATTGTTGTGAAAGGCAGTGACATACAAGGGATGTACGGTTTACGTTTTGTAATTGGCTTTGTTGAAGCAGGTTACTTTCCTGGTTTGGAGTATCTGCTTGGATCTTGGTACACTCCTGCCGAAATTGCAAAACGGTCTGCTTATTTCGCTGCTTCTTCTGCTGCAGCTTCTTTACTATCACCCCTTATTCAACAAGGTGTGTTGACCAGATTTGCAGATTCCAGTATGCCTCCTTTTAAATGGCAATTTGTCATTGACTGTGTGATTTCTGTTCCTGTTGGATTGTACACCATGTTCGTAAACCCAAACACTCCATCCACCACTGATGCTTGGTATTTCACCGAGACAGAGAAATTGATTGGTTTGGAAAGAAGAAGAAGTATTGGTGCCCAAGTCAATACCAGAGAGAAATTCACTTGGTCCATGATTAAAGGATTTTTCAACACCTGGCACATCTTTGTGTTCCCAGTCATGTTTGTGTGCTACAATATGAGTTCTAATGCTATTGGATATCCAACATTTACCACCTGGATGAAACAGGATCTTGGACTTTCTGCCTATGCTTACAACACCTGGCCATCTGTGGTGTTCGGTATCAGTATAGCTTTGACTTTACTGGGTGGTTATTTGAATGACTTTTTCGGAGGAAAATTGAACCATTGGATGATTATCTCATACTTCATCTTCCTTATCTTTGGTTCAGCATGTCTTTTGGCCTGGAACATCCCAACAGGACTCCATTGGGCTGCGTATTTCTTTATTGGAGCCACTTCTGAGTACTGTCAGCCGCATATTTTCTCGTGGTTGAACAGATCCATGTTCCATAATGATATGAAAAGAAACTTTGTTTTGGTCGTCACCAATACCAGTGCGTATGTGTTTAATGCCTGGATTCCGATATTTGTCTGGAATACTGAAGACCAACCAATCTTCAAGGCCGGATTTATCTGGAACACCTGCATTAGTGTTGTTGGCCTTGCAGCCACTCTACTGATCTGGTATCTATCCAGAAAGGACCGTCTTCATGCCGAGAAGAAGGGGTTTGAGTATTCCAACAATCTCTAGTTAATATATCTGTCGAATAGCTGCTTTATTTCTTCCTCTACAATTTAGCTGGTCTAAGGGTCAACATAATGGTGTTGTCATTGGTATCCATTCTTTCCTTGGACCATTTGAATGGTTCCGGAATCTCCAATTCACTAGTCTCACCTTTCAAACATTTTGCAAGAGCTTTGGAGCTGAGTAGCACTCTTGGCATTCCGTGTCCATGGAATCCAGCGATGACAAATTTTCCTGGCTCATATTCACCAATGTATGGAAGAGTGTCGTTAGAATAGCCCAAAATACCACTCCAGACGTAATCCACTTCTGTTTCGAAATCTTTCCAGGTATCGAAGTTGCGCTCCATATAGCCTTCAAAATATTCAGGAGTATTTGGAATCAAGGTGCTGTCATCGACAACCTTTAAATAGGCCTTTGGAATATGAAAGATGTGCTTTTTCGCTCCTCCAAGAATAATAGATCCATCTGGACGATTCACCATGTAATCAATATCAGAGACACCATTTCTCATACTGTAAGAATACGTGAGATGAGGTTCCCATTTGAGAGGGTCTGCAGACTTGATATGGCTGCAAATTCCCTTCACTGGAATAATCTTGTCCTCAAACTTGGGTTCCACGGACGCAGTGTATGCATTGGTAGCTAAAACAACCTTATTGGCGAGGACATTACCTCTTTCTGTTTTGACCAAGTGTCTTCCATCCGGCAAGGTTTCAATTCCCAAAGCTGGTGTGTGGCATTGCAAGTTCATTCCATTTGCCACACATTTTTTCAATAGAGCAACCATTAACTTGTATGGCCAAATGTGACCAGCAGTGTATGTGATGGCCAATTTTGCCTCTGAAACTCTTGAGATTCTTCTTGCTTGACCACCGTAGTGAACTTGCACATCAGTCTTATTCTTCACGTATGGATTGGCCATCATGTCGTTGTAATTATCAACTCCAAGCTTGGCAGTCTCTTCCGTCAAATAAGTATCGCAGGCTCTAGTAACAATATAATCACAATCAAAATTCTCCTTATCAACAAGCTCTTTCATTGCTGCAACATGGTCAATCTCGAAATTGATTATATCTGCGCATTGTTTCTTACCATATTTGGCAGAATGTCTGATATGAGCATTGAATGGGTTTGGTTTCAAATGGCCTCCATTACGACCAGTAGCTCCACTACAGACTTTTCTTGCCTCCAGCATCAAAATAGATTCCGGGCAATTGTCTCCTTGTTGGAGGTAGTAGGCGATAGTAGCTCCTGTATAACCAGATCCAATGATCAAAACTTCTACTTCTTTGGGTAATTCAGAAGTAGTTCTATGAGATGAAAAATATTCATCTTCAGCAGTGAACCAATATGACTTCGTTGAGGTCTTCACCGGTAAGAATTTGGACATGATAAAAGAGTGATAGGAGTCTGATAGAATGAGTATTTAAGATAAAATTAAAAGGCCACATAGTTTTCCTGATCGGGAATATCTGGCGCGGAGCGATAAACTTGCTGTATTTATTATACTTTTACAAAGTTGATTAGATTAGAGAACATAGCGGAACTCTTTGTTTTGACCATCGGTCTGATCCTTCATTCCGTTCAAGATACCTTGTAATCTTTCGTCTTCAGAAACCTCGGCGACTTCACCGTATTTGGTATCTCTTCTGCGATTAACAGAGATCAAGTAAAATCTAAGTGCGATAGCAATCACAAAGCAGGCACAAAAACATCCAAGGTTGGTAGCCAGTGCCTTGGTATACCTCGGAGCGTCACCACTGGTGAAACAGAAAGGTCCAATGATGTTACCGACGGCAAAGAAAACCAGCAAAATCATACTCATGGTAGCACGCTTAGTGTGACCAGCGTAGTTAGTACCAATCATGGAAAGAGCAAATGGCCACACAACTGCATAGGAATTGATCATCCAATAAGCAAACACACGTCCCCATTTGGCGCCATGATCTTCAGTGGCATACACCGCTGACAATCCGGCAATAGCAATCAGCAATGGTGCACTCATTCCAATGGTACGCAAGTTGCTGTACTTCATAGCAAATATAGAATAGATAAGCATCTGTCCGGAAGAGAAGACTGAGCTACCGACACCGATAGCAATACTTTGAACTCTGTTGTTGACCACGTCGGCCAGAACCAAAGTTCCGAAATTAGTCAACCCTCCATTTGGAATCATGGAGAAGATAATGAAAGCAATCATTAACCAAGTCTTAGGATCGGCAAAACATTCCCACATTTGGTCCATCTTCCAGTCGTTGGTCTTGACACCCATCATATTCTTGGAAACCCTTTTGATGGCAATGATTTTCTCTTCTTGAGTCAAGAATCTGGCATGCTTAGGGGTGTCGGGAACCAGAACAAACCAAATAGATGCAACTACAATGGAGCACAATCCCAAAACCAAGTAGATAAGCTGCCATTCCTTCAATACCGAGCTGTGAGCATGACCCAGACCATAAGTGATGAATCCAAAGATGACATAGAAAATACCTTGCATAGAACCCCAGTACATGGTTCTGGAAACTTGTTCCTTTCTTGTGTAGAAGAGAGAGGTGAAAAGCACGAACCCTCCTGAAACTGGAGCCTCCATGACTCCCAAGAGGAATCTGCAGACAAGAATTCCAGCATAGTTCTTGCACCCGATGTGAGCAAGCATGATCACACCCCATGCAAAAGCAGAAGCGCACAAAACTTTTCCAACAGGAAATCTTTGCAACAAGTACGATGAAGGAACTTGGGCTCCCAAATATCCGAAGTAGAAGATCGCAGAAACCCAAGAGTAATCGTCTCCTGTCAGTCCAAGATCTTCTTCGAAAGTGAACAAGACAGCCCATCCCAAGGAAGCCTTATCAACGTAATTAATACCATACAAAACACACAACACCCACATCATGTACAGGTCGAACTTGCGCGCAACCTTGGCGGAGTCCTGAGGGTCAACCTCATCATTGGCTCCTCCTTCTTGGAAAAGAGCATATCCAACATCATTGATCTGCTCTTGAGTCTCGTCAACACTCTCGAGCTTCGTCATCTCTTCTGTAGACATTTCGGACAACTTCACCTGAGGTTCAGAAAAAAATTATATTCGTCATTAGTTCCATTATATGTCCTGCAACCACTAAAACTTTATGTTCGGCTGATCCGACGGGTTAAACAGAAAACCTTTTTTATCCGGACACTGGAGGAAAACTGGCTCCGCAATTTAATTATTTGTAACATATCACCTCGTTCTACATGTCTACGCTACCTGAGATCAACGAGAAGGAATGTCTGGACTTTCTGTCCGATTTCATCAAGATTCATTCCCAGTCTATGACTTCTGGAGAGACTGAGGCTATCCATTATATGACCAAGGCCATGAAAGAGATTGGCCTTGAAGCCGAAAGTCTGGAGTTCACCGACCAAAGCGATGGAATGCAGAGATTCAATTCTGTGGGAGTTTGGCAAGGTACAGGCAAGCTTTCGGGAAAGAAGCTTCTCTTCAATGGACATGTGGATGTTAATCCCGTCACAGAGGGTTGGACTGTTGATCCATACGAAGGTAAAGTTGATGACGACTTCATTTATGGTATCGGTGTGAGTAACATGAAGTCCGGCTGTTGTGCATACTACATGGCTGTCAAGACTTTGAAAGAGGCCGGTTACAAACTATCCAAGGATTGCACGTTGACTTATGTTGTTGGAGAACTTCAAGGAGGAGCCGGAACTAAGGCTCTGCTGGACCAAAAAGTTATCACCAAAGAATCTGCAGATTTCTTCATCAATTGTGAGCCTACAGATGTATTTGCTTTGGTGATGCATGCCGGTTCTGCGGTCTTCAATGTCAACATTGTTGGAGACACCAGACACATGTCGAAGCGCGAGGAGGCCACTGATTCGATTTTGGCTTCAATGGATGCCATCAATAGGTTTAGTGATCTCACGTTCTCTAAGGCCTTGTCGGAGATGCACGAGAGTGTCAATAGGTGTCATGTTGGTACTATTAGAGGAGGTTTGGGAAGAAATTACGAGACCTGGAGACCTCCTCAAGTTGCTGATTTTGTTACTTTTACTGGTGCTGCCAGATATGCCCCTGGTCAAAATGAGGAGATTGTTTTGGAGGATTTGGAGGCAGAATTAAAGAAGACTCAATCCAAATATCCAAAGATGAAATACGAGTTGAGTTTGGAAAAGAGAGATTTCATGCCTCCATTCGAAGTCAGTCCAGACGCGGAAATCGTTCAATTGCTCAACAAGTGCTACACATCGGTTCGTGGAGTGGAACAACCAACAGGTGCTCTCAAACCACCATGTTTCTATGGAAGTGATGCAGGACATCTATATGAGAAGCTTGGAATGGAGGGAATTGTCTGTGGTCCAGGAGGAAAGTACAATACCATGCCAGATGAGCGGGTCGACATTCCCGATTACTTGGATTGTGTTCGAGTGTTTATGAAGGTCATTGTTGAAGCGTGCGGCGGCTACAAAGACTAAGTATAAGTATGCAGTGTAAAAAATATTTTACCTTTGATTTCCGGATCTATATCAATACCAAAAGTAGAGGAAACTTCTTAGTCTCCCTAATGATGAATTGGAAAGATATTCGCGACCGCAAACTTGCTCAGCGTGCAAAACTGCTCGAATCATACTTGTATACGGGGTCGCTCCCTAGTCCGGAGGAGCAGATCGACGTTACCCAATATATTGATACTCTGTTTTCGGCCGAGGAGAATCGTATAATTAGTCTTACGATTTCGGATTTACAAAAGCAATACTCCGACTCAAAGTTAACTGTTGAAGAAGTGGTCAGATGCTATTTACGTCGATGCACAGTGGCACATCAGCTGGTCAACTTCATCACCGAGGTGCGATTTCAACAGGCACTTGAAGAAGCCAAGTTCCAGGACCATTATTTTCAGTCCACAGGTAAATTTACAGGACCTTTACATGGAGTGGTAGTTTCACTTAAGGACAATATAAATGTTGCAGAGTTAGCAACCTCGATGGGTTTTATTAGTCCCTCAGAACATGTTGTCGAAGCCGACAGTGCAATTACCCAGCTGTTGAAAAGATTGGGAGCCATTATCATTTGCAAGACTAACACCTCCGCTGGAATGATGTATTCTGAAACCACCAATGTTCTTTGGGGACGCACTTTGAATCCTCATAATCGAATGTATCTTAATGGAGGTGGTTCTTCAGGTGGAGAAGGAGCTATAGGAGCTCTTCGGGGATCCTGCGTGGGGATTGGCTCTGATATTGGTGGCTCTGTTAGACATCCTGCTGCCTTGAATGGAATTTTCTCAATCAAGCCTTCGTTTGGAAGAGTGCCAACCTATGGGACTGAATCCGGTCAGCCAGGTCAGGAATCAGTCAAATCGATCTACGGAGTGCTTTCATATTATCTGGAGAACGTTGAGTACATGCTCAAGACGATTATAGAATCCAAGCCATATTTGGATATTGATGCTGGATGTCTTCCTCTAGGATATCGGGATGTTGATCTTCCTGACAAATTAAAGTTTGCTTTTCTGGACACCGATGGAACGTCTACCGCAACGGCTCCTTTGGTAAATGCTTTGGAGTTGGTGAGCAAAACGTTGACTTCTGCAGGTCATGAAGTCCAGAAATGGTCAGATCTGTATTTAACAGATATTAAGAATTCTATCTATCCATTCTATGGAGCCAACGGGTACCAAAGTATTCTGGAGTTGATCAAAACGACTGACGAGCCGGTTGATCCTTTACTGTCCAAATGGTTTCCTACAGCAGAAGATATGCTGGTTTCAAACTTGTGGTCCTTACAGAAACAAAGAACAGCATTGGCTCAACAGTACATGGAATTATGGAACAGCCACGATATTGACGCTATAATCATGCCTGCATCGCCGTTTCCTGCATGTTTAAAAGATGGAGTGGTTACTTTACCCTTTACTGCAATTTGGAATGGTTTAGATTACTCTGTCACCACTTTCCCAGTCACCAAATGTGATATTAAGAAAGATATTCCAATACCTAAAACCGAATTTATTAGTGAGGTAGACAAACGAGTTCATGAGACGTACACAAATGAACTGGACAAGTTTGATGGAGCAGCTGTTTCTCTCCAAATTATTTGTCGTCGGTTAGAAGAAGAAAAAGTGCTGAAACTAACCAGTTTCGTCACTAAGCTAATGGAAGCAAATACTTGATCTGACAAATCACGTCTCTCCAATCAAATGAATATGAATCTGCTTGTCTCATGAATCGACCTGGATCTTCCAAACAGATGTCATAAATACACCATATACTTTGAATTGCAGATTTCGTTTCAATATTGGTACTCATAGGCCATTTTTTCTCCAAAGTTTTGCTTATATCTAGAATTAGGAGACGCAAACCCTCACATTCTTGTGTGTCAACTTGACAAGCTGATAGAATTAGTAATGCCCAACCAGGAAAAAAAGCTTTCGAATCGATCATACTAAGCTGTTTAAGCGCATCAGCCAATTGGGGTATCAACTCAAAATATATGGGCTCGAAATCTTGAAACATGTCCAAATTTCCAATCCAAAGAAGCATACAAAAATACACCTTGGTACTGAGCAAGTAGGAATGTGCACAAAGGTCCAGGTACTTGTTCCCTGTTAAAGTTTGCTGGTGAGTTTGAAGGTCGGTCCAGACGGCATAATATTGCTGAGTCAGAAGGGAATGGTCGATGGAATCTGTATCCCGAAGATGGTTCAACATCGTCAATTTATAGATTGTGTAGAGAAGCTTGGGAGAGCATCCAAACATGTGATCCACGATAGAGCTTTGGAAGAAGTTGTCCACTGTTGGCCAATGGCAAGACTGGAGAAACTCGGTGAGTATGTTTCCTTTCAATGTACAGATCAGAAAGATGTATCGTAACGAAAAGTACCTGTAAACAAAGGTGAGGATGGGCGAGCCTAGGATTTGCGAGAATTGTAAGGATGAAAACACCAAACATCCTTCTTTCAATAGATTGACCCAATTTTTGTTGCAATTGTCTGCTATTTCTGATGAGCATAGAATCATCATGGTGACCACCAATTCTTCCAAGGTTTCCAGCTCGGAGATGTCTCCATTATCAAGAATCAGATGCAATTCCGAAATGGATTGATTCTTGAATCGTTGGAATAACGAGTACAGGGTGTTTGTGAGAACAAAGTTGGGCTCTGGCTTAGAAAGTTCCTGCTTCATTATATCAATTGCAGACATACAAAGGACCGATTGGTACAATGCAGCAAAATTTTCACAACGAGGAACTATTATAGAGAAGAACTCATTGAATGTGTCTTCTGAGCCGGAAAATGTTCTGGTTTTGCTGATATATTGAATATAATAATCAAATAAATATGGCTCAGAGGTTTCGGGGTATCTTAGATCTTCCTTTTCGGATGTCACAACGTACCACGATTCCTCATCTCTTGGTATTGGATCCACAGGGAGATTTCGTATACGATATGCAGAACCGATATGCCAGGTCGTATAGTTGATAAAATGACGACAAGGTATATATTTTGGAGACAAAGTGGCTCTATAAGTATGAAGAATCACCCGATCCCAGTTTAATTTGACCGCATAAGAGCAGTCCAAATGAAGTCGCACACAATTGGAACAACTTGGTTTTATCTCATCACACTTTTTCTTGCGGCGTTTGCAAACCAAACATCCAGCCCTACTTTTTTTGGTACCCTTCATGAAGAATATTATTTCGTTGATAATTAAGAGAGGTTATTGGGACCGCGCGGATCGCATTTCCCGTAAATTTTGGGCATAATATATATAATCATGGGAAGATAACAAAATTGTCTGATTTTATGACTAGTGTTCTTGTGGTTGGTTGTGGAGTCTTTGGACTGTCCACTGCACGTGCTTTGGCCAAGAAGGGCTATCAGGTAACGGCGATTGATGCTTATGAGCCACCTTCTCCATGGTCTGCTGCCAATGATTACAATAAGATTATTCGTGCGGAATACACCGACTTGATTTACTCCAAAATGGCTTCCGAAGCCATCCATGAATGGCGCACTGATCCTGATCTTCAAGGACTTTATAATGAGTGCGGTCGGGTTATGTTGACTCCAATGAGTCATGTTGGTCGTCAAGAGTTCGAGAAGAAAGGTATTGACAACTTGCATAAAATTGGTGAGGGACTCAACATCGAGTTCCTAAAGGGAGGAGAGGTTCTTGGTCAACGGTTTCCAGCCTTGAAGTATAATCTTCTAGGGACCAAAGACGAGTTCAAATTCAATCCTGAATCCGGTCTTGCTCATGCTGGAAATTCCATCAAGACATTGTATTTGAGATGCAAAGAATTGGGAATCAAGTTTGTTTTTGGTGCTGCAGGACAGTTTGTTGGCCTAGAAAACACAAATAATAAAGGTTACGTCAAAACTGCAGATGGCTCGGTCTACACTGCAGACCAGATAGTTATCTGTTGCGGGGCTAACACAGGTAAAGTGGTGGATTTGAACGATCAGCAGTTTGCTACCGGGCTATTTGTGACTCATTTGATTTTAACTCCTGAAGAATACGAACAATATAAAGATATTCCGGTCATTTTCGATTCAGACATGGGATATTTCTTCCCTCCAGACCCTGCCACTAGAATTATCAAAATTGCCTTGAAAGGAGCTGGAGCTTCTCATTACATGGAAAGTCCACATGATCCTTCCAAAAAACTATCTTTGCCTAGATATCACAATCTGAATCCTACAGATACCATGCCCAAGACATGTTATGTTGAGATGAAACAATTAATGGCTAAATACTGTCCGGAATTGGCTTATCATGAACCGTTCAACTCCAAAACCTGTTGGATTGGTGACACCACAGATTCTCACTTTATTATAGATGAAATTCCAGGATATTCCAACACGTTTGTGGCTACTGGAGACTCTGGCCATGGTTTCAAATTCCTGCCAAACATTGGAAGATATATCGTGGCACGGATGGAAAACACTTTGGATCCAGAATTAAAACAGTTCTGGAAATGGAGAGCTTCTGGTAAGTTTGATCCTACAGCCATGGATTGGCGTGTGGCCGATGACTTCCCAGATTTCAAGAATCTGGATTGGTGGGTCGAACCTAAAGCCAAGATTTAGGGACGCTGAACGGTGTCTAGCTTATCCCAGAAATCGTCGTCGTCGCTGATATTCCAGTCGGCTTCCAATGTATAATTGTCCCTAGTGGAATTGAAAATGTCCATCAAGTTACGTAGACCCAAGGTGTCTGGCTCAAATATCTGTTGGAAATTCGGCGTAATAGGGGAATCTGGCTTTGACGAAGTATTATCAGGTGTTTTGCGGAACACACCGTCTTCAAGTAATCTGTCAAACAATATGCGGAAACTTGCCGCTTTTTTGGTACGTTCTTCAAATAACGATAGCAACACCGAACAGTTTCTAAAATAGCCGTGGAATTTCCAAGTTGTGTTGCTGCTTTGTTCGGTATCTGTAGAAGGCTCGAGATTCAATATACAATATGCCAATAGAATTCCAACCAGAAAAATGGAGTGAAGAGTAAACATGCTGTAACTAAATGCTGGATCCTTAGCCATCACCATGTAAGCACGACAAACCCCTCCTGCTGCCTCCGAAACTTCTACCAATTGTTGTTGGAACTTGGCGGGGTCTGGCTCTTTCTTCATGATGCGTGTCAAACAAAGAAACATTCTTGCTCGATGATAACACAAAGTCAAATATTCAAATTGGACCTGTCGACGCATCCCGACCTCAAAATCGCCTTCAGTCGGCAGACTGTTCATCCAACTTTCAAGGTCAGACGAAATCTTGGAGTATTCTTTGTTGAATCTGGTGTCAATGTCTGGTGTGGCAAAAATCATCGCTTGATTGATCGGAACGGAGATCAATTGCTCCAGGAAATTGATTCTGGTCTCGATCTCTCGCACTTGACACAATTGAATCAGGTAATAAGTGATGGAGATTTTTGACGGATAGGTTATTCGATGGTTTTGTTGTTCGTATTGTAATCGTTGTTGTTCAACTTGCAATTTGTATAAATCTTCATCAGAGATTTTTTCCAACGAATCAATGTTTAATGGATAGGGAACATCTATTTCGTCTTCGGGAATGGATGCGGGACGTCCCAGAGTGATGCATAGGACTTTTTCAAAACTGTACACTGACCAAAACAATCGTTTTTTAAGCTCATATTCACGGGCATAGGTCAGATTGGGCACTGAGAACCGATACAGTCCAACCTGTGTCATCTTTCTGATCGCCAATCCCGAAAGCTCCCAGATATTCATGGCAAAACGCACATTTTGATCGTACGAAACAAGCAGATACAATGCAATGTACATGATTATACGTATCTGGTCCAATGTATTGAATGGAACCTCAATTTCAGACAAGACAGTTAAAGCCCGGTCGAAATATACCTTGGGAGTAAGAAAGCCCATCTGCTTGGACATCTTGACCAGTCGACATCCTGTAGCTAACACCAGATTGGCTATCACATCACCATGCTTTTTGTTGACAAATTTTGAACACTTACATGGAGTCCCCGCAAAATGGGCCTCAAACAATTTCTCGAGGTCCTCGAGCTCGTAGAAGAAATATCTCTGTCCTGCCAATTTGTAGTAGTACAAAACAAATGACTCCTCGAGTCCTTGATCAGCAACCATAGGAAAAACATCATTTGCCCTGTCTTCTAGGTTTTTCATCATGTCGTCATGTTCTAAGGAAGGACGACTTATATGCTGTGATTGAACCTCCTCGTAGATTTTGGAAACAATCCAATTCTTGATCGCGTTAACTTTGGAGATTATAGCCGATCGACCAGCTTGCGACTCGTGGCATGTATCACTTAACAATAACCAAATTGATTGGTAGAAGTTGTTGAAACTACGGCTATTTGTTATCACCGGAGATTCTGCGTCCAATCGCGAAACGTCTTTCTGTAATAACGATAATTGGTCCTGGATTTGTGAGATTCGATGATTAACCCTGCTGTTGATGGACTCCGATTCCAGAATATCTACCGAGGAAGTCGATTCGTGGGCTCTGCTCTCTATCCCAATACGATTTTGCTCTTGTTCTTCATTGGTGTCTTCCTCGTCATCTTTTATCTCGATCTCCTTCTTTGATAGCATTATGTCACTCTTCTCGTTTCCACTACGTGCTAATCGCTGATATATGCAATCGATACCTGCTTGGTCGCAAGCACCGCACGGGTCTCGACCATCACATCGTTTCTTGCGCTTTTTGCAGCGATCACAAGCCACAGACACACGTGGAGCAAACGAACGCTTCATCATAGGCTTATCGATCAGATCATTTCCCATTAATCGTCGTCCCTTGCCTGCAGGATCCTTCTGGTCGAAAACCGTCTGAACGAACACAACCTTTTTAGAACGAGGCCCCATGAAATATTAGATAACAAAAAAAGTTACGTAATTTAGTGACCAAAAATGTATTAAAGAATCTATTGAGATGTATTACCAAGTTCGGCTTGTAAGGCCAAAGAACCACCTGCAATTGGTCTAAAAGTGGTAGTGGTGGTTGGGCGAACATAAGGCACCGCCTCTTTTTTGTCTTCAGGAGCACCAAATCCTCCTCCTCCAGGACTCTTGATACTCACGAATTCACCCTTGTGGACCTTGAATTGGGCAAATCCGGGTAAATGGATCCATCTCATTCTTCCTCCTTGGATCTTTCCAAGTAAATTGATACCAAGAGCGGCAGAATGTCCGCCGTGAACTCCATATGGTCCACTGTTTCTCCGTTGAGTACGCAACGTACACGATAAATCGGTGGTGAATTCAATGGTACGGATCAGTCCATCTCCTCCACACCATTTTCCCTCTCCTCCGGAGTTCTTACGAATGCTGAATTCGTGCAAAATCACTGGATATCTCTTCTCAAAGATTTCTGGGTCGGTGATCTTGGTGTTGGTCATGTGACAATGCACACCTGACCATCCATCTGCACCTTCACAAGCTCCAGAACCTCCACCGATTGTCTCCACCATGGCAAAACCAGGCTTGACTTCTCCAGTGATAGGGTCTTTTCCTCCCAGACCAAATCCAATGGTATTATTGGATCCAGTACTGGCAGCACAGAGACCGAAAGCTTTCAATAAGCAATCGTTGAGTCTCTGGGATGTGGTGGAATTGGCCGAGGCGACAGCGGCGAACTCAGATGGGTTCAACAAACTTCCTGGTGGAATATACATTTGCACTGGCTCCAAACATCCCTCGTTCAATGGAATGTCCTGTTCCAACATCAACCGCAACGAGTAGATAATACATGCGTGAGTGATTGCAATAGGAGCATTACATGGATTGAAGGCTTCTTCCGAGGTTCCAGTGAAGTCGTAGAAAGCTTCTCCTTTTTCTTCGTCAATGTCGATCACCACGTTGATGACCGATCCATCGTCCATGGTCTCGGTAGCACGCAATGGAAGTTGGCCCTTGAGTCTTTGGGCAGTCTTCTTGAAGAAGTTACGGACAGCCATTGCAGCAGTCTTTCTGACGTTGGTCATGTAGAACAAAACCACTTCGGTTCCGTATTCCTTGAACAAATCTTCCAAAAGATGCACACCTCTCAAGTTAGCAGCAATCTGGGCTTTGAGATCAGAAAGGTTGTCCTTGACGTTTCTGGTTCCAGAACATCCTGGATATTTAGCTGGCTCCTCCACAAAGTATCTTTGAACACCCTCGTAATCAAACTTCGAGTTGGAAACGATCTTCCAGTGTAGGAATTGTGCTCCTTCTTGGTATAATTCAGTGGCATCAGCGGCACAAGAACCTGGAGCGGAACCTCCGATCTCAGCATGATGTGCTCTGGAAGCAGTGAAGAACCGGATAACACCATCAATGAACACAGGGGAAATCAAAGTGATATCTGGTAAATGAGTTCCTCCGGCTTGAGGATGGTTGGAGGCAAGAACATCTCCTGGCTTGATGTTCTCTCCCCAGTATTTCTTGGCAAACCGAATACAATGCGACATGGAACCCAAATGGACTGGAACGTGAGGAGCGTTGGCAGTCAAGTTTCCGTCTGCATCGAACAAAGCACAGGAGAAATCCATTCTCTCTTTGATGTTAGCAGAGACACTGATCTTTTGAAGAGTCAAACCCATATCCTCTGCAATTGCCATGAACCGGTTCTGGAACACGGCCAACAAGATTGGATCAACAGCAAGATCTTTTTGTTCAACCTGGGCAATGGTCTTTTCCTCCTCTCCAATGTCCACAATGATGTGTTTTTCCAAGTTCAAAGCCTTAGAGTTAGGGTTGACACAGATGGTTTGGGTGGCATCCAACAACACGGCTGGACCTTGAACAACTTCACCAACCTTGAGATCAGGAATCCTGAAGACTCGGGTCTCATGACAAACACCTTTTCCGTTCTCGCTGAAGTGGACGCCAGTGGTCTTGAGCTTCAAGGAGTCATCAACCTGAGCTTCAACAACTCCAGTTCTATCAAATGGAGATTGTTGAGGAATCTTCGAGGTTGCTCCGGTAGTTCTTACTCTGATGTCATGGACTTGAACAGCCTTGGAAGAGTCCACAAATGAGAATTCTCTTTCGTGTCTCTCAACGAATTGGGTCAGGAAGTCCTTAGCTCCTTGAGCAATCATCAATTTTGTATCGGATCCACGATAACCAAGATTGAAGTAGATCTCAGAACGCACGGTATTAGGATCAACGCCTTGTTTCATCAAACTTTCGGTCAAATTTTGCTCAATCTTAGTACATCTTTGTAAGAGCTCGTCACGAACAGATTCCGAATAGACAGCATCGCAGGGTTCCAGCTTCTCCTTAACGACGTCAGCCATTCCAATACCATAAGCAGACAACACAGAAGAATACTTGTGGATGATGACTCTCTTCATGTTGAGAATCTTGGCAACATCCACACAATTTTGACCACCAGCACCTCCAAAGGAAGCAAGGTTATGTTTGGCAACGTTATGGCCTCTAGATTCAGTCAATGCCCGAATAGGCTTGGCCATGTTATGGTTGGCCACCTCGAGGAATCCAAGAGCAACCTCATGTGGAGTCTTCTGAGATCCTTGGTTTTCGGCATTGATAATTTTGGTAAGCTCCTTGAATTTCTTATCAACAATATCGTAATCCAACGGTTGGTCCTCGGAGGGTCCAAATATGTGAGGGAAAAATTCAGGAAGAATCCGACCAACATACAAGTTGGCATCGGTGATGGTCAAAGGACCACCCTTTCTATAACAAGCAGGACCAGGGTGAGACGAGGCCGATTCTGGACCGACCTTGAACACACCATTGACATATGTTAAAATAGATCCTCCTCCAGCGGCAACTGTGTTGATATCTAATTGTGGAGCAGCAACGTGGATTCCTGCAGTAATGGAATGGAAAACAAATTCGTAACTACCGTCGTAACGCGAAACATCAGTAGAGGTTCCTCCCATATCAAAACCAACAATAGGAGTTCCCTCGGCCGGATCGTAACAGGTTTGGGCCTCACCAACCACACCTCCGGCAGGACCAGATAACAGGGCGCGCAATCCGGTGAAATCCTGGTATGGCACCAGACCTCCGTCCGATTGCATGAATTCGACTCTAGTGGTGTTTTCAAAGCCAGGCTTGAAACCTCCCAAGAACGAGGCAATATATTCCTTGATGATTGGAGTCAAATAAGCCTCGACAACCACAGATTGGGCTCTTGGAATGGCCTTTATCATAGGCAAAAGTTCATGCGATGCAGCCACAAACTTGAAACCCATCTCTAAAGCAAGTTCTTTCAGCTTCTTCTCATGCAAGGTGAAATCGTATCCGTGAACCAAGCAGATTCCCAGAGATTCGATTCCCTTATCTTTCAAAGCCTGTAATTTGCTTCTGCTATCTTCCACATCCAGATCTTGCAAGACCTGATAAGTTTGCCCTGTGACACCTTTCGTGTACGCATCGTCTTGACCAATCATGTGATCATAACTCACTTGATCTGGATCTTCGTCGTAGTTCGGACACGTAACTCTTTCCTTGATCTCAACAACCTCCTCATAAAGCACTTCAGGTTTGCGAATACGCATAGCAAACAGATCTGGTCTGGTTTGGTCCCCAATCTTCAAAATGTCTTTAAATCCGCTGGTGGTGATAAGAGCACATTTGGCACCTTTACGTTCCAACAAAGCATTGGTGGCAACAGTGGTTCCCAAACGGATACTGCTGATACAACTGGTATCCAGGAATGAAGATTTAGGGATCTCTGAGCCATTCAAATGCTCCAGAACTCGGCGAATAGCCTCGACATTGGCATCTTTGTAATTGTCCGGGTCAACAGACAATAATTTGAAAACATAATCCTCTTGACCAGGGATGATGGCAATAACATCAGTGAAGGTTCCACCTCTGTCAATTGCGACCTTAACGTTGGAAATCATTAGGCTGATGGGATGGATTAGGGAGTCTATTAAATATCTATCGGAAGGTAAAAATTCGGAACGGAGCTTACCAAAAAGGTAAATTTTATTGGTTTCGTGCCGCCCGCCCATTTCCTAAAATAGTCGTATCCCGCTTATCGATAAGACAATCTGCCGAAAATATTTTAAGAATATATAATAAGGCTCTTCGGGGAGAGTCTTGGAATTAACTCTCTATGGAATCTTCAGACAAACAATTGAAATACGCAAAGGCCACCGGTGAGAAGATAGCTGTGGTTATTCCCGACGATCCTCGTCGGTGGTATCAGAGACCCAACTTGCTCAAGCTCTATCTATTGCTGGGTAATTTTGTTCTCTTTGCCTCGTCTATTGGTTACGATTCCGCCATCACCAACTCCATTCAAGCTATTCCAGATTGGCTTGTCTTCATGAAAGAGCCTACAGGAACCTGGCTCGGATTTATTTCTGCTTCTCCGTTTGTTGGGACCTGTGGAACCATTTTTTTCATCCCAGGTATATGTGATAGATTTGGAAGAAAGCCAGTCATTTATATGACTGTGTTCTGTATTTGGATGGGTTCAATTATTGGTGCCTCGGCCCAAAACGTTGCTTCTTACATCATCTCCAGAATTTTCATGGGACTCTCGTTTTCTTGCAATTATGCGGCTTCTGTTTGGATTTCCGAAATTGCTTATCCAACTACCCGTGGTAAATTTTCTGCAGCCTACCACGCCATATATTACTTCGGCTCGGTTCTTTGTGGATGGGTGGTGTTTGGAACTCAATATATCGATTCCAGTGCTTCGTGGAGAATCCCTCTTGCGTTGCAGGCTTTAATCCCAACATTTCTCCTTCCAGCCTTAATTTATGCTCCAGAATCGCCAAGATGGCTGATCTCCAGGGGAAGAATCGAGGAAGCTCGTAAGGTGTTAATGAAATTCCATGCAAACTACGAAGAAGCCTACATTCCATTGGTGGAACTCGAAATGCAGGAGATCATTGCCGGTATGGAAGCCCTCAAGGCTAACAATATCTCGTCCTGGAAATCGCTTATTTCAACCACCGGTAACCGCAAGAGATTATTTATTAGTTGTTTCTTAGCTGTCGCTTTTGCTTGGAACGGTCAAGGTATTGTCACCTGGTATTTGAGCAGCGTGTTGGTTTCTGTTGGTATCACCGCAACTTGGAAGAAGACCTTGCTCAATGCTTGTATCCAACTTTTTAACTTGATTATTGCCATTACTGGAGCCTATTTGGTCGACTTTGCTGGTCGTAGAACTCTGTTCTTGATCTCCATTGTTGGACTGTTCTTCTCCTTCATTGGTCTCACCACTATCACTGCTGTCTACACCCAACTCCATAGAGACATTGGACAGGCAATCATTGTGTTCATCTTCTTCGTGTACGCTTTCCAAGCCATCGCATTTGCTCCTTTGATCACATCCTATCCTTCAGAGTTGTTCCCTCAAGCCACCCGTTCCAAAGGTTTGTTCACTGCCATGTTTTTCTTAAATGGTGCCACCTTCTTTAATATCTTTGTCAACCCGATTGCCTTGGCAGCCATTGGATGGAGATACTACTGTGTCTATTTGGGAGTCCAAGTTATTATCTTCTTTGTGATCTATTTCACTTTCCCAGAAACAAAGGGCTATTCTTTGGAGGAAATCGCTTTGATCTTCGACAAAGACGAAATCACCCAGGCTGGCCTGGTCGATCTTGATCTTCAGGAGAAACAAAGTGCAAAGATCAGTGTCAAGGAAACGTCCGAGAAATTATAGGTCTAATTTATTCCGCACTATTCAGTTGTTCTGGTCCGAAACTTTTTGGAAGTAGTTGATCAAGGCTCATTTTTTCCACTCTTGTTCCATCAAAATTGTACATGTAGATTGGCATATCTAAGTTGCATGCAAATTCTCGTAACACCTGACGACATATTCCACATGGAGAGATACAATCCTCTGTATCGGCAGCAATTGCCACTGCATCGAATTTTCGAAGGCCATTACTGGCTGCTCTCACAGCTGCCGTACGTTCTGCACAAATCGCCCCTCCATAGGAAGCATTCTCCACATTGGCTCCATCGATAAACTGGCCGCCTGTTAGAATACAACATCCCACTCTAAACTTTGAGTACGGACAATAAGCATTGTTACGATTTTGCAACGCACGGGATTTTAAAGTCTCTATCTGTATTTTGTCCATCTTGTAAACAAGAAAATAAAATTAATATCACAGCTTTATTAAATTTACACTGCCTGTTTTTTATCAAGCTGAATATTACTCTTTGGACCAGTGAAAAATGTGCGACCGTAAACGAACCAATAGATCACCACCAACAACATAGCACCCCAGTACACCACACAGGTCCAATTCATAACCTCCGGGGTTAAGTCAGAACCTCTGGTTTGAGGAAAGTTGAGGATGGGAATCATCATTAACACAAATGCACACGCGACTGTGCCTGTAAAGTAGGAAAATTTACCCAAATTCCAAGGACCAGGCTTGAAAGTGTTTCTGGAATATGTGATACGCAGGAATGTAGGAACAGTGAACGAAATAAAGGCTCCGGTGGCACCAAATGAGAAAACAGCATTGATGGCCTCTCCTTTGAACAACAGACACAGCAGACACTCACCAATGACCCAGTTGAACCAAACAGCATTGACTGGAGTTTTAGTAACTGAATTGACTTTACACCAGTACCTGGAAAACGGAATGCATCCATCTCTGGAATATGAGTACAACACTCTAGAAGCTGCAATCATACTGGAAAAGTCCATGATGTACGAAAGGATAATGGCAAAAGCTGCCATAGCAATGGTCTTTTCACTGGTCAAGACCTGGCTCAAAAATGCCACAAACGGTTGTCCCAATTCTCCTTCCACAGCATCAGTCACATCCACTATAGTATAGGCCATTCCGACTTGGAAAATAAAACCCAACACTCCTCCAAGTACAGCAGTCAGCACGATCGCATTCGGCGTCACGATCTCAGCGTTAGCAGACTCCTCGGCAAGATGGAATGGAGCATCAAATCCAGACATGATCCAGATGGCTGCCATGAAACTCATCAAAACGGCAAATCCGTCAGGCCAGTCTGTCATATTAGTGATCTTCCATGCATCAGCATTTGAGTTAAATTTAGGAAGTCCTTGGTCAACTCTATTGTTTCCACCTAGGAACACCACCCAACAGATAAATAAGAAGGAAATATTCAACACGGAAGTACAACTGGTAATGTACGAGAGCCACTTAACAGGCATTGAGGCAATACATGCACAACTGATAGTGATCGAGGTGGCCAAAAGGAAACAATGCCACGTCTGATACTCGTAATTTGGATCTGTCATCTCTTTCAGAGCCAATATCATTGAGGCTGTGCTATACCCGACAGAAGGGCCTCCAGTGATTTGAGTTAGGTAATTTGACCATCCAACACACCAAGACAAGAACGCTTTGTATTCTGGAGGTGCCAACATAGCTGTTGCGTAATAAAGACCTCCAGAAGTCGGAAAAGCCGAGGCTATTTCAGCCATAGACAGAGCAACACATAGAATACCAAACATCGCCACCAAATACACCCAGGTGATTCCTGCGGCTCCAGTATAGGCAAGGGAATACCAAAGGGTACCTGCGACAGATGGAAGTAATCCCAAAGTGGAGAAAGCTATTGCAAAGGTGGTAATCATGGAAAAATCACGTTTGAGCTCCTGTTTGTAACCAAGAGCCATAATAACCGCCTCATCATGAGTGACAGCATGATCAAGTGGGATTTTGGAGTGTGAGATTACGGACTGGACCCGCACCTCGTCAACAGAGAGTAGAGAGGACATTGGAGAGAAAGATTTGAGGACTGATGAAGATTTTTAACGGCTTCCAACACAATAGCCGCACGGCACCAGATAAGAGAAAGGAGTTATCAGAACAAGGCTGGGATGTAGGACGACATAGCAATGCGTTGGCAATGCAAATAAACGTCCAGTTTGAATGTCCGCATTTTAGCTTGGGACCTTTTTCCTATTCATGTCCATTCTAAGCAACGCTATTTAGGGCCTATCTGTCAATGCTCTTATTGTCTTGGTATTTCTGTCAAACTACATCACGGCACACAATGTTTATTTTTTTTGGAACACCTAACACCTCGGGCCGGCTGCCCTATTTACTTTTCCGTATTGAGCCGAATTATTCCCCTATTAGGCTGAGGCAATTTCTGTGAACCACTAAAAAAAAGCAGACAAGTTTTTGTTCTTCACGATGAAGTACTCCTTTTTGTTAGGTGCTCTAGCCTTGAACTTGGCTTCTGTGATGGCAGAGGGTGATGACAATGTCGTCACCACCACTGTCTATGGCGAAACTACTGACACTCACAAGTATGGCCGTTTCGACAAGACTAAGGCCTCGTCTGAGGAAACTTCTAGTGGAACCCATAAATATGGAAGATTTGACAAAACTAAGGCATCATCCGAGGAAACCAGCAGTGGAACCCACAAGTACGGTAGATTCGATAAGACCAAAGCATCTTCAGAGGAGACTAGCTCTGGAACTCACAAATATGGAAGATTCGACAAGACTAAGGCTTCTTCGGAAGAGACTTCCAGCGGAACCCATAAATACGGTAGATTTGACAAGACCAAGGCCTCCTCTGAATCCTCAAGTACTGGAACCCACAAATATGGAAGATTTGACAAAACCAAGGCAAAGACTACCACTACTGTTTTCGTTCCGGAAGAGACCGAGACTGAACAAAAACAACAGGTTCTTTCCGGTTCCAATTCCACTTCTAGTGCTGTGAGCTCCTCGTCTAGTGCCGGTGCTGCGCATGTTTACGGTGTTTCTTTCGGTGTGCTTGCTGTTGGAGCTGCTGCCGTGTTGTTGTGATATCATATAGATTAATTTGAAAAGACAAGCAAGTATTATTAGCTTATTCTGCCCCATCGATCTCTCCTTTCTTGGGGATTCTTTTACCCGACATAAGTACAGCACAAATGAGATACAATCCGATCAATCCCAATGCGAAATAGAGACAGTTTCGAACGCATTCGGTAATTGCTTCTCTCACTGCTGCCAATGCTGTACTATCTAAGCTGCTTAGAAGAGTAGTATTCACCGCCACTTCCTCGAGATTGTACTGTGGGAATTGAACTTGGAGGTGGCGTAGTTTTGTCCGAAGTGTGGCAGTGTAAATAGCCTGTGCTATTTGAGATGCTACAGCAGTAGCAGTACTACGACCAAAATTCACGAACGTCATGGACAAAATCGTGGATCCTGGAGTTTTCGGACAGCACAACTGCACACTCATAATCTGTGGGGTCAAAAATAGTCCCAGCGAGAATCCGTAGATAATCTGGTATCCGTATTGCTTGGAGCGGGAAGAATCCACTTCGAGCATTGTTAAGATTCCAGCACCAACACATCCGCCCACTCCACTAATCACAGCGTACAGTTTCACATGACGGGTTTTCTGGACCACAATTCCGGTGACAGTAGTAGTAACGATCATCACAATACTAAGTGGTAGCAGCCGAATACCTGCTGTGAAAGCCGAGGCCCCATGTACATTCTGGAAATAGATGACCAAAAATTGCATGGAAACCATCATTGATGCGGTTCCAATAGATGCACCCAATGTAGCCATAACAACACCGTAATTGGTGACAATCTCCTTTGGCAATATCGGATTTTTGGCTATCATGAAATCCCATATACAGAAGACTACCAAAAGTACACCTCCCACGACAAACAGTACAATAACCGTAACCGAGGACCAGGCATATTCGTTACCACCGAAGGAAAGGGCGAGTAGTACGAGAACAAGACCCGCGATCATCAACAGTGCACCAGTAAAATCAATCTTTGCACATTTCTGCAGCAGATTTCCCTTTGGAGTCTGAGGCCTGAAACTGTATAGGAAAAGGGGTACGATTGCCGCTGCAAAACACAGGTTGATGTAGAAACACCATCTCCAGGTGACATATGAGGTAAATATTCCACCGAGAATTGGACCCAACACGGAGGCCATCACATAAGAAAGTCCAGTCGCTCCCATTATTGCTGGCTTCTTGTCAATGGTAGTTATTTCAGACGTGATAGCTAAGGTACAAACTTGAATTCCAGCTCCACCAAACCCTTGAATGACTCTTCCACCAATGAGCATGCCCATTGAATTCGCTAGAGCACCAACCAAAGATCCCACTTCAAATATAGCAATCGCTGAAAGCATTGTCCACTTTCTACCAAAAATAATGGCAACTCTACCCCACACTTGGGCAGTACATCCAATGGCCAACATAAAGGCGGAAGTAACCCATGTGACTTTATCATACGCATTAAACTTCTTCGAAACCGTCACCAAAAAGGTGACCGATATCAATTGATCTAGAGCCACCAGAAATATACAAGTTAAACAAGCTACCACACAGAATACCAGCCTAGTACCGGTCAAATACTGATCATTTCTTGCTGTGCCATCACCAGCATCGCTTTCAAAGAACTTATCTTTTGATTTTTCGTCACTGTCAGCCATTCTGAATTAAACCTGTCCCCTGCTCTGTCTCCATTATATATACTTCTATGTATTATCGGGGTTAACAATTTGTGTGATTTTGTTCGGATATAAACGAATGAAGTTTCGTTTCGGTTTTAAAATCTTAGATAGATGTTGAAACCATAGGCCTTATCGTTCGAACACAGGTAAAAGCACAGAGAATCCAACCGGACCGACTATTTAAATCCACATGCTATTTTAGAGCTTCTGAACTTTCCATCACTACTGATAATTACACTATATTTTAACAATCATTATATTACCACACCATATCAACCGAAATTAAAGCCACCTTGTTGGATATTGGAGTTCATTCCAAATCCAAACTGGTCTCCACTCATCTCAGGCTGCAACCCAACGGCATCCTCTTCAGCTTCCTCTCCACTGAAATAGGTCTCAACAATATGGTACGCCTTGGTGTAAATTTTGTCGTTTTCGTTACCTTGACAATCGAAAATCTTTTCTGCTCCACCGGCTTCCTCAATAAAAATGGCATTCTCATTGACAGTGGATCCTCTAGCCTCCTTCTCGAGCTCTCCAATTCTTAAAATGTTCTCTAGCGCATCGAGAGTCACTTCAATCACTTTGTTGTCTGCAATGGCCAGCAAATCACACAACGGCTTGATACATCCTTGAGAAACAAGGTACCGAATTTGATCTGGACGAGTGAGCCCTCCGGAAGATGCATTGGAAATGGCCCAACATGCTTCTTTCTTGGTCTTGTAATCTCCAGTAGCCAATAATTTGATGATTTGCGGAATTAAATTAGAGTCAATAACAGCTTGAATTTGATCACTGTTTCCAGCGGTGATGTTGGAAATCGTCCAACAAGCCTCTTTGCGAATCGATTCCTTTGGAGATCTTAGCAATGGTGCAAGAGCAGGTAACACTCCTGCATTAATAACAATCTGGGTCTGGATATCATTACCAGTCACAATGTTTCCAACAGCTCTTAAAGCTGGTGTCTGGACCAAGGTGCTTTCATGGCCCAAGAGTTCCACGAGCCGTTTTGGGATTCGGGCATCAACGACAGCTTGAATGGCCTCGGTAGTTCCGTCACTCAAATACGAAATGGCCCAACAGGCGTCGATAAGAGTTTCCACATCAACAGAGAAAATGAGCTTCGCCAAAGTTGGCAATGCACTCTTGACAATCTGCCAGTCGGGTTGCGGGTTTTTGCCTCTGCACAAGTTTGAAAGAGTCCATGTGGCAGTACGAATCAAAGACATCTTAGAGGATTGGAACAGCGACAACACAGGGTCCATAGCATTGCAAGATAAAACATAGTCTCTGTAGGCGGAGGAATCTCCAGCAACGTTACCCAAAGCCCAAATTGCCTGTTCCTTGACCTCCATCGATGGAGAATACAAAAGGTTAACGAACAGCGGCACAGCACCTGCATCCACCACAAACTTGGTTTGCTCAGAGCTTCCAGATGCAATATTTGTCAAAGCCCACGCAGCCTCCAGTTGTAGAATTTCAGGCCCGGAACGCATGAAATCCACCAACTTTGGAACCACTCCACTCTCAATCACAAGATCAATAGGTGGGTTATGCTCTTTGGATAATATCTGTCTGAATTTGATGGTGGCGTCCAATTGTTGTTCAAGGTCGTTGGAATTAATGCTGCCCACCATTTTAGGCAACTCCTCTTGTAATTGTCTGAAGAACACTGTTTCTGCACTCTGTGTTTCATCATCCTCATCATCCGAGTCATTCACCCCAACAGGCGCGTTGAAATTCCGCCTCTTGGTCAACAACTCTTCTCTCTTCTGTTTTCTGAGCTCCACCTGTTGTGTCTCTCTTCTTCTTCTCACTTCATCCTGTTGGAATCTATTCTTGTTCTTGAAGTTTGCCTTTCTGTACTCCGGCACGTATCTAGCTGTCGAATCCGAATCCATCTTGTTCTCTTGTTGCTAATAAATATTTTTCTTACACTTCGCAACAAAATTTTGCGGTTACGAGCGTGCGACCCCATCTTCTTATATAGTGGGGAAAAGTAAGGAGCATAAAAACTGTGCTCCTCCCTCTGATCTGTCACATATGTTGTTTGCTTTGCCGACGTTCCGTATTTGCTCGAGAGGACTGGAAATTCGGGGGTTTAGTACCTGTTTGAATCGGGCCCAGTCCATAAGTATGGGTCCAGAGCCTCCTAAATACAAGGTTCCCAATCAAAAGGAGCAGGAGAATCAGATCAAATATCGATCTCGAGACTCGCTTTTATTCAACAAGAGACTTCCTTCCAAATTCCGACTTGGAAACGAGTCCATGTATGAAAACCCGCTCTCAAGCTTTGTGGTGGGAGCCAAGCGATTTGGTCTTGGATTTGGAGGATTGGGACTCTGTTTTTCCTATTTATTATTGCAGACTCAATATGTCTGGCCAGAAGCATGCGAAGTGTTGGCTGTTGCGTTTTTATTGCCTTATCCGGTGATCCAATATTTATATTCTCCTTATGTTCATCGCATATACAGACTTTATGACACAACCAAGGAACAAACCATGGAGAATCTGGTCAAGGATGAAACATTGGTGGTCCAAAAACTCAATTGGTCTGGATTCAAGACGTACAATGAGTTGGTTAGGGTGGATGCTTTACAGATTCCAGCAAAAGACACTCCAGAGAGTCGGTTTGGATATACCAATTTGATTGCTCGTGAAAAAGACGACCTATTTAGATCCTACTATGTTTTGGATGGATTTGGAGGAATGCGTATGAACAGGATCTGGAAGTTGGCCGAGATCCAATCTGGAATCGAATCCTCTAGACCGTAAGCTTCTTGAGCACAGCCATGAAAAACTATGGCCACACCTATTTATTATCTATTTATTTTTCATTATTTATTCAAGATGAAGGTGGTTATTCAACGAGTGAAACAGGCTTCAGTTACTGTTAACAACGAAGTGGTTTCTCAGATTAACAAAGGTTTGGTGCTATTAGTTGGAATATCCACCGAGGACGGCAAGGAAGATGTGGAGAAATTGGCCAACAAGGTCTTACGGTTGAAACTTTTCGAGGAAGTCAACGAACAAGCAACCACCAAGACCGAATGGGTTGGAAAACCTTGGCAAAAGAGTATTGGCGATATTCAAGGCGACATCTTGTCTGTTTCGCAATTCACATTATATGGAAACATCAAGAAAGGAGCCAAGCCCGATTTCCATCGTGCTCAGAAGGGCCATCTCGCCCAGGAATTGTATGAAATGTTCTTGAAATTGTTACGTGCCGAAATCGGCGAAGAGAAAGTGAAGGATGGGGTTTTCGGAGCCATGATGGACGTTGGATTGATTAATGACGGTCCAGTGACCATTGTCTGGGACACCAAAGATAAATGATCTAATCTTTATTTCTTTTAAACAATCTGAAAGGACTCAGTGCTCGTGCAGGGGAGAATGCCGGACTGCGTGCTCGTGCAGGAGAAAAGTTCGACTTGGATCGCGATCTGATCGGAGAAAGTACCGATTCGGACATAAGAGATCTTTGGAATCTGGGTTTACGATCCTCCACTTGCGCGGTCGCCAGCGAGTGGTCAAACCTTCGAAGAGTATTCATATATGTTTCATCTAAGGGTCCATCAATTGTGCTCTTTTTCGGATGATACAATGGATTCACCACGGCGACCGGCACCTGGGCATATTGAAGACAATGTTTGGACATGGATTTCGAGCTGATAATCGCACGTAATCCAGAGCTCTGTGTTCCGTGGGTTCCTACAATCAGAATAACTGGCTCGTATTCACGGATTGCTTTTGTTATCATCTCCGGAACGTTTCCAACTTTGAATTCCAAAACAATCTTGATTTTCTTATCTTTTTGATTGAGAGCCGCAATGCTGGCCAAAATCTTCTCTCCTTCCTGTTTATAGTTTCTGTTGGGATCCACCATGGCACTTTCTTTATCCAAAACTCGTAAGCACACCAAAGTGTCTCCGTCGTTGAGCATTTCGTCTATGGCCCAACTTAAGGCCATCAATGAACACTCATTATCATCGTATCCACACATCAATGTCCGCGAGGTGCGATTAAATTGCCAGTCGTGATGTCTAGTAGTGAGGATGAATTGTAATTTAGTGTAGTCCATCTTATCGTTGCTGATGTTCTCAAACGAGACTCCTTTTTCAAAGGTTCTTGAGCCTTTCAAGGCTTTTCGCTTGGATGGAACATCAGACCAATCTTCTCCTCCAGTGGAGGACATCATCGATGAACTTTCCGTAGAATCCTGTGGAGTTAACATTGGAGACATCAACATTCTCTCGGAATGGTCATCCAGCTTGTCTAGCTGGTCTAGTTGGTCTTCTGATAGATGATACATCATTGAATTAAGTTCAGTGTTTCTCTTGGTTTCTGGATCGTCCAGAGCCAGCTGAATGTCCTGGTCCACTTGTTGTTTCCTGGTCAGAACCTCGACGACTGTGGATTCTGTTTCCTCGTCGCCCGATTCATTTTCCTTGCTGGTTATCTCGTTCATTTATTAAGGAAACTTGATCGACGCGTCGCAAGATTCTAAAATCTTTAAATCGTCCTCCCATCTTTTTTTTAATATTCTTTTGTTTAATGTGTCGGTTTCTCATTTATAAAGGAACAGAGCCAATGCTTCTGGCAAGTCTGTTGACTCGTCCAGCACATTCTATTATCAACCAGTCTTTTGATTCCAGATTAAGAATGGATCAAACCCCAGTTAATGGAGATGGATTTGGAGTTGGTTATTATACTTCAGAAGAGGAATCAGAATCCCAAATTGCAGACCCTCCTTGCGTGTTCAAGGCCATCACACCAGCATGGAACAATTTGAACCTACAACGTCTGGCCGAAACTACTCGTTCAAAACTCATTTTTGCCCATGTTAGAGCATCCACTTACGGTGTTCTAAGTGAAACCAATTGTCATCCTTTCACGTACCATCGAATCATGTTCATGCACAATGGTGCCATTGCCAACTTTTCGAAAATCAAACGATCTTTGGTCCAACATGTGGAAGATGAATTTTTCCTCCTTATTCAAGGATCCACCGATTCCGAATGTTCTTTTGCCTTATTTTTGGATTGTCTATACAAATTGGGATTTGATCCGAAACAAGAAACAAAAATCCCCCATTCAGCTTTAAGATTGGCTTTAGAAACTACTATACAGCTAATCAAAGATTGGGTCAAGGCAGCCGATCCAGAAATGAAGGAACCTTGTCTACTAAATTTTGCTGTCACCGACGGCGAATCGATCTGTGTCTCAAGATACGTCAGCTCAAAGACAGACGAGGCAGCCTCGCTCTACTTCTCTACAGGTTCACGTTTCATAGAAATCGAGCCTTCTAGATACAAAATGGAACGGCTCGACCGTTCCCAGGACATTATAATGATCGCATCTGAACCTTTAACGTTCGAGCGTGGTGATTGGATCTCCATGCCTTCAAATTCAATTCTCACAATTAAAGACCAAACCGTATTGCTGCATCCAATCAAAGATGAATACTACCAAAAAGACCCAACATATACCAGATCCTCCGGATTTGCTCAAAGCAAAGGCCTCATGGGAGTGTATCCAAAAGCAGAAGTGGTCAACAACAATCTGCCACCGCTTGAAAGAGAAGGAAGATCCAGATCTATTGTGGCTTGAAGTTCTCATTCGTTATAGTCGTTAGATGGGGGTTTACCGTTCTCGCTCCGCATATACATGTCGATGGCCGTACTGAAGGCGGCGAAACCAGCACAACCAATCAAAGTTGACTGAGGACCACTTTTGATCGCAAGACCACCTCCAGTGATACAACCAGCCATAGTTCCGTTCCAAATGTCGTTCTTTGCACGCAAACTTTCAATACCACATTCAACACCAGAGAAAATCAATCCAATGTATCCAAAATTCTTGGCCGAAGACCACGTTCGACGACCCATATCTGTGAATTGGATTTTAACTTGCTGCTTGAAAGGTAAGTCCGAGATTTGTTGTGCAGGTCCTGGTCCCATTCCAGGGGACACATCATATGCCATCGAGGCCATGAACAATCCAAAGAATCCTCCAAGAGCAAATCCGGAAACACCAGACATCACAGCTTTTCCGGGACACGATGATATAAATTCCATGATTTGTTTGGCCCCGTACTCAGCTTGCTCCTCCTGGGTCATTTCCTCCATGGCCTTCTTGGGAGGCGGCAAAAATGGATTGTTCATTGAAATATTTTCGTAACAAATAAATTATTCTAAGGTAAAAAAATTGTATCTTGTACACGATGACGTAATCAAACTGAGTAGCTTGCACCCTTGGTTTGGTACTCGTTTCTGAACTTGCGCAATTTGAACCAATCTACCAGTTTCATAACCAGATAGGAACAGCATCCGAGGAAACGGAAAAGGGCCATAAATGCAACCAGCCATAGGATCACTGTTAGGAAAACAGAAATCCGCGTAGCAGGAAGATAACTTGTGGAGGTGGTATCACTGGGAGTGAATTGATACAATCCTCCCGCCTCGGTGACTAATGCTATGATAAAGAAATTGGTCATCATCCAGATCAAAACTGTCATAGACCGCATAAATGCAAAATAGAAAACATCTTCCTCTTCTGCATTGGCAACCTGTTGTTTAGCAGGCGTCTTCGTGAGAAGCTCGTTCATCATTTTCTTGTAAGCATTATCAATCTGAGCCTTCGTGGTTGGAATGACAATTTCCAGTTCACCGTCTTGCGCGTTTTTGGAAACTCTAGCCACTCCCAAATCGTTTGCGGAATCATCACCTTTGGTTCCCCAAGAGATGTCATGGATATTGCAGAAAGCATAAATGTTCAGAACATTGATGTATGCTGGACTCAACAGCAAATATTGAATGAAACTGGTAAACATATGATATGGGTCTAAGAATATGAATGAGCCGATGAAGTACAGGGCATAGGTACTTGTAGTCGCAACGACCAAATCACGGAATTTCGTTTCAGTAAAGATCAACTTGATACTGAAGTCGTCGGCATGTTCACTCATAATGGACTCAATACTTTTAACAGACATGAAAATAGCTGCAAATATCATGTATACCATGAGCACAGCAAAGAAAGTAACAATCACCAGATAGAACTTTTTGGTTCCCTTCGGTTTGTTACCAAACGATAGAACAAACGTGGTCACAATCGAGGCCATATACAACCAAAGGAAGAAGACAGAGAGAACATTCCCTGGTGCGAAATCTGCCTCGGATTCAGCTAGATACACTGTGAGGATCCGGAACACCAAGAAATATGAACCCAATGAAAACCACGAAACCAGAAGATTGATGAATTGATACAAGAATTGGATGTGAAACATGAATTTTCGTCCAAGTGAATGCGAGGTATGCCAAACTTTGTAGAAATGAAATAGAGAATAGATAGCAGCGAAGAAAGATCCATTTAACCATCTTCTTCTCTGCGAAATGAAATCATGTAGTTCTTCAGGAACATCAGTATATGCAGCAGCCGTATTGACATATTTCAATATCCATTGACAGTCTTCCTTGGCAACCAACTCAAAGCATAAAATTCTATCTTCAGCAAGATACATGTTGGCATTGAAGACTCCTCCATCGTTGGATCGCTTTAAGTCTTCTCCTTTTAAGTATTTCTGAAGAGGGGCTCCCAAAAGAGCCTGGTATCGATACGCACTGAAAGCTCCTGGCAACACAGTCACAAATCCAAACACAGATTCCATTGGTTTGTCCAAAATGTTACTGATCTTGTATTCGAAATTTTGCGCTGCCACCAACGGATTGAGAAGTAAGTGACTATTTTTACCCAGACTGGCTTTGATCTCCCCACAGGCTCCAGCAACTCGGGGATCTTTGAAAGCTTTCCATAACTTATAGAGAGCTTTTCCTTCGGGTTCTGTACCAACGTCAAGTAGAACAACAACATTTGGTTTCAGAACGGGCCCAAAAGCTTCTAATGCCCAGGCATGTGAATTAATCTTCTTTTGATTTCGCTCTTTGAGACAGAAAATCATTTGGATTGGAATTTGGTTCTCAGTAGTTAATTTCACCTGATCGTTTTCGATTTTACTAATCCCCACCATCGTAGTGTATTCATAAACATGACTAACCACTTTTTCGTCATTGACCTTGTTCTTTGCAAATCCTTCTTGGTAAACTCCTAACGCAGCAATGAGTGCTTTCGCTTTTGGATTGATCTTTGTTCTTCCATCGCTGACCACACAAACGACAACTTTCTGCCATGCATCACGGCCCCAGGTGGATGAATTATGCATCGAATAGAGATGTCGAATGTTCTTGAACACACCTTTCAATGTCCTGGCCAGCAAGACATCGGACTCGTTATACATGGTAACAACCACCATCATCTCCGTGGATCTGGGTTGAGAGTAAAAACATTGTCTAAGGGAAAAGTTGCAGAACTGAAACTCAGCTGGTTCGCAAGTAACAGCTTGGAACCGCAT
The DNA here is from genome assembly GCA_030572655.1 of Ogataea allantospora. NCBI lineage: Eukaryota > Fungi > Ascomycota > Pichiomycetes > Pichiales > Pichiaceae > Ogataea > Ogataea allantospora. The sequence goes on from JAJMAM010000023.1 coordinate 49,883, forward strand.
AAACAGAAACTCTCGAGCTTTTTCCGACAATGGAGTGGTATATTTGCTTAAAAGAACATCGCTAACAGGACAATCCAGAACCAGATTTCCATTAACCATTCGAACTTGTCGTGCAGATGTAATACTGGCGTTGCTTACACTGTATTGATCGTTTTCTGGTTGTTCCTCGTAGCTATCTTCTTCTTCGTATCTATAATCAAAAGGATCAAAGTAAGCCTTCGGGGTGTTGATCGGATAATATGAGTTGTTAAGATTTGGAAACGGAACAAACGTTCTATCTGATCCAACATCATCCTGATATTGCGCCCGCGCCGGTCTAGGGGGATATTCAATAAAGGGATCTTTAGATTCTTCAAAACGTTCCTCCTTGTCTAGAAACGGAGAGATTTTTGGGATTTGAGGAGCATCTCGGGCGCCTCTTGAAGGTGAATAGTACAGCCTTTCTGGAGATTGACTGAAAGATCGGCGTTGTGATCTTGGACTACCATATAATCTATCCACCGAACGATCTGGACTATAATACATGTTGGTAGAATCACGACTTTCTAAAAGATACGGCCGCTCCGGTTCAACTTCATCATTCATAACTACCCATGGGTTCTCGGCGGGTAGTCCTGTGATGGTCTCTTCCGATTGACTGTAATTCATAATTGAATCTGTTTGTGTATCAATATTTTTTTGTTTTGTAAACACTGGCATTCACCGCCACGTGTGGCGCATCCGAGGATTTATCAGTGGAGACTGAAAAATTTTAGTGTCAATGGCCTCTTCAATCTCTGGTCCAGTGCCTCTTCCAGCCTCCCAATACGAGCTTTCATCGTATTGGGGCCGTGTCAAACATTGTGCAGGTATTTCTGATCCAACAATGTTGCTCAATACTTCGAAAGATATTGAAAATGCAAAAAGACTCGTTTGGGACTTCAAGAATGGAGTGATTCCCGAGATGACTCCTGAACTCTGGCGTGCCAAGCGTATTCTTGACTCCTCGATCCATCCAGATACCGGAGAAACTGTGATGTTGCCATTCAGAATGTCGTCATGCGTTTTATCGAATTTGGTGGTCACTGCGGGCATGTTGACCCCCGGATTGGGAAACGCAGGAACCTTGTTCTGGCAAATCGCTAACCAGTCTTTAAACGTTGCCATCAACACTGCCAATGCAAACAAATCTCATCCCCTCACCACCAAACAATTGGCAACCAACTATTTCCTTGCTGTGGGTGCCTCATGTGGAGTGGCTCTCGGACTCAACTCCATTGTTCCTAGATTGAAGAATGTCTCTGCAAACACCAAGTTGATTTTGGGACGTTTGGTTCCCTTTGCTGCTGTGGTTTCTGCTGGTATTGTTAATGTGTTTTTGATGAGAAGCGAAGAGATCAAGAAAGGTATTAGTGTTTTCGATAAGGATGGTAATGAATTGGGAACTTCCAAACGTGCAGCTTTCCAAGCAGTTGGAGAGACTGCTGCATCCAGAGTGATCAACGCTACTCCAATCATGGTCATCCCACCATTGTTGTTGGTCAGACTTCAAAAAACAGTTTTGAAGGGCAAGAGTGTTGCCGTTCAAACAGTCACCAACATAGGACTCATTGCAGCTACCTCTTTCTTTGTTCTCCCATTTGCTCTCGCAGTATTCCCTCAACGTCGGCACGTTGCTGTTTCCCAACTTGAAGAGAAATTCCACGGTCTTAAGGACAAAAATGGCGCAGAAATCACTGTTGTCGAATTCAATAGAGGAATATGACTTGTATAAATCAATCGAGATTAATTATTTACCCCTTGTTAATTTTTCCTCTGCCCTTTATTTAAATTTAAATTTATTTATATCGCCATCGTATGACAAATACGTCTTTGATAGGTAATTTCACGGCTTTAAAACGCCAGAAAAACCATCAACACGCCCATGAATTACTGAAAAAAGTGGCTCTTGCTGTGGCTCCAGTAATGCGTGTAAACGGATTCAAAGTCGGGACTCTGTGTGAGTTCTTTCCTAAAAATCCCCAGCTTCTGGGATTGAATGTGAACCATGGAACTAAAATCTGTTTGAGATTACGATATCCTAGTAATCCGAACTCATTTCTGGCTCTAGAAGATATTATAGAGACAATGTTACATGAACTAGCTCACAATAAGTTCGGGCCCCATGATAATAAGTTTTACGGTCTTTTAGACCAATTACGTGCAAAATACCAATCTGTCCAAGAAAATGGAGCTTTAGCGGAAACAGGATTTGTTGCTGAATCCAACACGCTAGGAGGCCGCCAAAAAGGACTCATTAGAGAAATGAGATTGAAAAAACTGGGCCAGATCAAATATGTGGCCAAGGTGGAAAAATTGGGATCCATTAAACCGAAACAGAACAAGAGCATGCGCGAATTGGTGCTCGAGGCTGCGGAACGCCGCGCAAAGGATTCGAAAACTTGTACAATAGATTTGGAAGCTGTTCCCAATGAGGACGAACTCACAGCTCCTACATCGCCTGAAATCATAGAAATATTGGATGATTGATATTACAGTCTATTTTACAACGGATTTCCCGTTGTTTTGATATATGCAAACACAGGATCGTTCTCGATAGAATAAGTCGAAAGCTCGCGGACGGAATCACTCGAAAGTACGTCTCTCAGTTTCTTGTCACTTTTAAACCATAGTTTGATCAAATAGCACATTTCCTGGTTCAATATTTTGGAGTATCCTTCAAATACTTCAAATGTGGTGGACTCAATGAGATCTCTCAAATTGTAATATAACTTGCCATACGAAATTCCACTGCGA
>JAJMAM010000024.1:0-40087 GCA_030572655.1 Ogataea allantospora
AACGATCTAAGTACAACACTAGCCATAACCCTCACACCTGATTACGTCATCAGTGCGAGGATTATATAAGCATTTAGTCTGATTGATATATTATATTTGGTGCACGGATGTAGAAATGTTTTTGCCCCAAATATTTTTGAGTTATTATTAATTAACATGAGTGAGAGCCATCAAGATGCGGAGATTGTCCAATCAGAGGCCGAGATTGCAGAAAACTTGTCCTCTGATAATCAGGAGGAACCTGTCCAGCAAGGAATGTCTTCTGATCAAGTTACCGAGATGCAAGAGAAGTTTGGAATGCAAACCATAGGTGATCCGAATCCTGAGCAATTGCCATCAGACAAAGAACTAACACAGCAATTACAAGATGATGTTGATCGCATTGATTTGATTCAGTATAAGATTCGGGATTTGGAAGCTTTGGAGCTTGAACGATTTGTCAATTTAGAATGTCTTGTTCTAAGAGACAATCTATTGGAAAGCGCTAATGGCTTGAAATCGATACCCAACAAAGAGAAATTGGTTGAATTGGATCTCTATGACAACAGAATCAAACATATATCTAAACATATCAATGAGTTCCCCAATTTGACCGTGCTTGATCTGTCCTTTAATAACATCAAAAATATTAAGCATTTGGAATCACTCATCAATTTGGAAGAGCTCTATTTTGTTCAGAATAAAATCAAAGAGATCAAAAACTTGGAATCTCTTCAAAATCTCAAGAACCTCGAACTTGGGGGTAATCGAATTGAGATCATTTCAGAAACCATGCTCCGATTACCTAACCTTGAACAATTATGGCTGGGAAAGAATATGATTTCCAAATTTGAAAATCTCCAGAATCTCAAAAGATTGAGAGTTCTTTCTATTCAATCGAATCGGATCACCAAGATCGAAAACCTTGGCCAACTGGAAAGCTTGGAAGAGCTCTATCTTTCTCATAATAAACTCACTAAATTGGAAGGACTTGATAATTTGCATAATCTGACTGTTTTAGATGTCACTTCAAACCAGATCAAAACTCTGGAAAACATGAGCCATTTGAAGCAATTGACCGACTTTTGGTGTTCCTACAATCTCATTGATTCGTTTGAAAACATCAAGCAGGAACTAGGAGACCTTCCTGATTTGGAGACGGTGTATTTCGAGGGAAATCCGATCCAATTGGCTGCCCCTGCAATGTACAGAAGAAAAGTCAAGCTGAATCTGGGCAAATCGCTACAGAAGATTGATGCTATGTATATAAATCAGAATCTTTGATATCAGTCTTGTCCATGTTAGATAATGTATTATGTCATCCGATGATTCTCCGTTTCTCCTGGGCTAGAGCCGTTTGAGTCAACTTCCGGAATCGTACGGTCCATGAATCGCGAATCTCACGCGTATGATCGGAGAGACTGGGGTGTTTTTTATAGGCTACTGAAACGATTACGGTAGAGGGACATCAAGGAGGGGAGTGGAATAGTTGGATAGTAGATAAGGTGAGGGGAATCTAGCTTTATAGTGGTAAGCGGGGGGCATCACGGAAAAAAATTAGGGGGTGCTGCGGAGCTAGTATCGCGAAAAAAAACCCCGGGTACTCGCAGCTGGACTCATCGGGAGATGTCATATTTGGACCTTTGATTTCCAGACCACCACAAACCCCAATCAATTCGTCTCCCGCTTTATCGACATCGTGTCCTCGACATTGGCCAATCAGTCTCTCTACTCTCCAATTTTCTACGTTCTTATTCTACTCACCCCTTGTCGGGTAAGTTCGTGCATATCGAGTGAAAAATGAATCATCTTGGAAAAATATGCAAGATGGATGTATGGAGAATTATAAATACTGAGCATATTCGTCCACCAGGTTTTGATTGAATTTCCTAATTATTCGTCAAGATGTTGAGAATTGCAAGTTCAAGAAGCTCGAAGGGATTGCAAATCCCAAAATTGGCATTTGTCATGGCCAAAAGAAGTGAATCTGCTTGGGCGTCGGTCCAAGCTGCTCCAGCCGATAAAATTCTCGGATTGACGGTTTTGTACAATAAGGATACCAACCCATCTAAGATCAACTTGGGTGTGGGTGCTTATAGAGACAACAACGGTAAGCCATGGATCCTTCCCTCTGTGAAGGCTGCTGAAGAGCTTTTGGCCAAAACTGAGGAGAACAAAGAATATGTTCCTATCGTTGGATCTCCAAAGTTCAACGACGTGATTAAAAAAATGTTATACACCCACGATGAAGCTGGACAGCAGCTTTTGAAAGACGGAAGAGTCTTGACAGCACAAGGTATTTCTGGTACTGGTTCTTTGAGAGTGTTGGGAGAATTTGTTAGAACTTTCTATCCGGTGTCCAAGAAGGTGCTTGTTCCAAACCCAACCTGGGCCAATCACGTTGCCATTCTCGAGAAGGCTGGATTGACCACAGGCAAATACAGCTATTACGATTTCGCTACTAACGCTTTAGACGAGTCCGGTATGTTGGCTGATTTGGCTGCTGCCGAGCCGGGAACCGTGGTCTTGTTACATGCTTGTTGTCACAACCCTACTGGAGTTGATCCAGAGCTTGAGCAATGGGACAAGATTTTGGACGTGATGTCTGAAAAGAAATTGTTGCCAATTTTGGATATGGCCTATCAGGGATTCAGATCTGGATCTCCAATTGACGATTTGGCCATTCTTTTCAAATTTAATAAGGCTGTTGCAGATGGAAAGTTGGAAAATTTCTTGCTTTCTCAATCGTTTGCCAAAAACATGGGACTTTACGGTGAGAGAGTGGGATCTCTTTCCATTATCACTTCTGGAGCCGAGGAGACCACCAGAGTGAAGTCTCAGTTGGAGAAAGTCATCAGACCTTTGATCTCATCCCCACCATCGCATGGATCGAAATTGGTCGAAATCATTCTTTCCGAAGAACCAATCTACCAACAATGGCTCAAGGATGTTAAAGTGATGTCTGACAGATTGGTCGATATGAGAGCATTGCTCTACGATAAGCTCAAGAACACTTACAACAACCCATTGAACTGGGAGCACTTGTTGAACCAAAAGGGTATGTTCTGCTACACCGGATTGTCTGAAGAACAAGTTAAGAAATTGATCGACAAATCCGTTTATCTGACCTCTGACGGAAGAATTTCCATTGCAGGTATCTATCCTGCTAATGTGGACTACCTTGCAAAGGCCATTCACGAAGTCACTACCAACTAAGTATTGAGTAATACTATTCCAAACGTTTAGAATCGTACAGTCTGTTGAATTATGCACTAGTCGAATTTTAGACTCTTGAGAATCAAATCGTCCGCGGCTCGAGAATCCAATAATCTCAATTGATCGCGTGGGAAGATCTTAGGGAAATAAATAGCCAAAATCATGAAAAACATCAAAACTCCCGGGAACCCAATGGCTCCCCTGGTGCACGTAATTCCAAATTCAAAAGCAAAGGCAATCAATTGAAGAGCCAGAAACAACAGAAACCATTTATGTTTCACTAGATAGTAATTTTTGGGGAAATCTGCATTTTCTCTTGAAGCTGGATCCGTGAATAGAAATCGAAGCTTCTGAATGATTTCGTTTTCATTCAGAGCTCCAATAGCCATAATCCAGAAAAGCCCGGCTAATACGGCCTGTGGGATTTCTCCAAGGACAACTAGCAAAGGTCTGGTCATCATTACCAACGTCATGAGTCCCTGTATCGTGTTACTCAGTCGTTGCTCAACAACTGCAACCACATTGTCTTTTCCGCTTACGTAATCATGTTCATGGACGCAGAGCGATTCTGTATGTAATGGAGCCTGTGGAATGAGTCCGTTTGGGGCTGGAATACCTAGCAATCCAGCCAATCCGGTAGTTATTCCAAGTAGAAAGAAATCCCAATGGAAAGAACTCGGTTTTCTCAAAGGGAACTTGTCAGCCTGACACATCAAAGAAGAAACATTGTGGTCGAAATAAAATAATACTGTGAGGAGAATTCCAAACGGTAAAGCCAAAAACACGTTTCCAACAGTCATATCTTTCCAGAACCGAATGAACCAATCATCAGGACGATCTGCAGATGTTGGATAAAACGACTTGGTGATTGGAAGTCTTGAAAACTGGACTTCATTCAATCTGCCACCAAAATGAATGAATCCAGTGAAAAACACCACAGATAGTGGAGTTCCATAATCTTTAACAAATTTGCGAAATAGAGGATGAACGTAATGTGAGTTGGTACCGAAGAAATGAGCAGCTAATCCAAACAGAGCCATAGACATCGCCAGGACTACCGACGCAAACCCGCTCAAATCATCTCTTATAGCAAATTGGTGGCTCAGGATCTGTATACCTTTCTGAATGTAAACTATGTTGATGAAGAGGCCAAATACAGAACAACTGTACTTAGTCACATAGCGCATGAAATTGACCATGTTTCCAATTGCCAAAGCAAAATGTAGGACCATGCTCCAAAGACAAACCCAGCACATGAATTGGAAATATGGTATACCTTTTGGTACTATCAGCTCATAGATTGTATAATTAAAGATTGATATTGGGCCGGTGACACCAACGATACACAATGGAGTTCCTGAAAAAAGGCCAAATATCACTCCGGCCATTGCAGATGATAACAACACCTCATTAGTTCCATATGAGTTATCAGTATGGTCGAACATATCTTGAGCAAAAGCTAAGGCAGGAAGGAGATTGGTAAAGAAGATGTACACGGCTGCCGGTATCACTCTGTAAGTAAATCCATCTTTGATATCTGATATATAATAAGGTATCAATCTAGTTGTTATATCTGAATAGACTCCACGAAAGGCAGTAACCATTAATTAGATTGACTAGGTGAGGCTCAAAAAAATTCTTGGAAAATTATATTTTATAGTTGAGAAAATGCGGGTTCAGAATGCCCAGTTATTTTGGGCAGGATTTCGGTCGATGAACGGTCCAGTTGCTCCATTCAAATCTGGAATGTCAAATCATTCCAAAGGAGCTGTCACATTTGATAGGAATTTTCCTGTTCATCGGGAGCCTAAAGCATGGGAAAAGGCAAAGCGGACTAAAGATGTCTGGTTTAAAGAGAACCATGGACATCATCATGCTCGTGAAAAGTTGAGGAAACAATCTAGAAAAAGTCCAGAAACTCCTACGCGGTCTCAAACTTTAAGAAAGACCATTTCGGATCTCAAACTTAATCCCTTGGTTGAATATTTGTATGGAACAAATTCTGTATTGGCAGCATTGAAGGCTCAAAGACGAGAGAACCTTGGCTCGTTATATCTTCATAATCCCAAGGATACTCAGAAATTAGCAGAGATTTTACAGCTTGCCCAGGAGATGAGTCTGGAAATCAGAACAGAGCACGGAAAACACGAATTAAATCTAATGACCAAAAATGGAGTCCATAATGGAGTCGTGATCGAAACTAAACCTCTCGAGGTCGAGTATTTGCGTACTTTAGGTATCTGTACAGAGGGAACGTATTCTGTGGTCAAAGAACAAATTGCAACCAACGTTTCCAAGTCAATCCCAACAATCAGTGGAAATCATCCTCTGGGTTTGTATATTGACGAAATTTCGGATCCTCATAACATGGGAGCCATCATTAGATCTGCATATTATTTAGGAGTGGATTTTGTTGTTATTTCGGAACGAAATTGTGCTCCATTATCGCCGGTGGTGTCGAAAACTTCTTCAGGAGCTTTGGAATTTATGCCATTATACTCCTCGCAGAAACCACTTAGATTTTTTGAAGAGTCGAGGAAAAACGGATGGTCCATCATCTCTGCTGTGGCTATGAATGATGCTCAACGCATGGCTGATAAGAGACTCGAGACCGACATGCTCAAAAGTCAACTTCAACAAGGACCTTGCATGCTAGTTATTGGCTCTGAAGGTCTAGGAATCAGAACCTCTTTGTTACAAAGAAGTGATTGGGTGGTGTCTATGGAAAGTAAACGACCAGATCTAGACGAATCGGTGGATTCTTTGAACGCGAGCGTGGCCACAGCCTTATTATTGGCCAAATTCTAAACTCTGTATATATCTAATGAATTTGTTAGTCTTATGTACATTTATTTCTTGCCAACGGTCTCAAGTAGTCCAAGCAAGGAGGACAGAACCAATTGACTCTTTTCGGGACCACCAATTGGTGTTCTTGGAGAATACCGTTTCAAAGTGTTGAAACCTGATTTTTTGGTCGATTCCTTGTCCTTGACAGGTTCGACTTCGAAATCAAACCGTTTATTGACCAAATTCAATTGAGCGGATTTAGGAACCAAAGGAATTGTAAATTCTCTTGCGAAACGGCCTTCCAGATCCAAAGGTCTACGAACATCGGATAGCTTGTTCAAATACTTGACATGCAACCCAGACGAAACGGAAGACCCAATGAAACCTCCCAAAGCAAACCGACTACCTATGGACCGCGCACTGATGTATCTTCCTGGAAGAACTCTGGCCGATTCGACGCCATTTGGAGTTTGAAACAACCGTCCTTTCAAATTGTATGACAATCCAGCTGTTCCCGAGAGCTGATCACGATACAAGTTTGGAAGAGTGGATTTCGAACTTCCAGCCTGCTTTTTCTGTCTGAGTTCCAAAAATTCCAATAATTCGTTGGTGAGATCGGATAATGCCATTCTTTCAGGATATGTCTTTGCTAACCATTCCATAAATGGCTTTCTCAAATGCTGGATATTTTTCTTGGTGTTGATGAATTCTGCAGATGATGGTCTTTGGAGATTCAATCCCAAAGCAGTTGCAATCGAATTATGACCTTTTCTGGCCTCAAAACCTGGAAATAGAGAACTCTTGGTCGATTGAGAACTATTGTTTCTTATGGTGATGGGAATTCCGAACTCTTGAAACTTCTTTTTCCGATAAACCACTCCTCCCAACCGTTCAAAGTCTGGTAATCCATATTTGTTGTCCAAATTGTCGAAAATGATGTATTTGGATTTAGATTTGGTAGGGATTCTCATTTTCAGACCAAAATCTCTACGGACAAAGGACGAAGGTGGGGTCTCGATCACCTGATGAGTTGGGAACATTGCTGTCCGATCTGAACCTATTTCGGCCAGTCGTCTGGGCACCTGTGCCAACTTGGTGCTTCTCAAAAGTCTGGCCAAATCAGACATGATGAACAAATACACTTGCACTTTTTTTTTCATCCATCGATTGAAAAAAATCGTCGCATTGACGGTTACGCAGCCCAGGTCGTCCAAATCAAAATCGACGCGTCGGAAAATATCTAGCATACAATTCTTTTGTTTCTCATGACTAAAAGCCCGTCCGAATACAAGAAACTAGAGGTAATTGGCAGAGGCAAGTTCGGGACCGTGTATAAGGGCGTGAAGCTCGATACAAATGAGATTGTTGCCATCAAAGTGCTCGACTTGGACACTGCAGAAGAAGAAGTCAAAGATGTCCAACAGGAGGTGCAGTTTCTATCGCAGATGAAAACGGTGCCCAATGTGACGCATTACTACGGATCATTCTTACATGGTCACAAACTCTGGATTATCATGGATCATTGTGGAGGAGGGTCCGTTCGAACTCTGTTACGTCCGGGTCCTCTCGAGGAGAAGTATATCAGCATTATTTTACGGGAGCTTTCGTTAGCTCTTAGCTTCATTCATCAAAATGGTGTGATCCATCGAGATATCAAGACAGCGAACATTCTGATTCAAAAAGATGGACATGTTCAACTTTGTGATTTCGGAGTGGCTGCTCAACTTTCCAGTACAGCTATGAAGCGAACAACAATGGCGGGGACTCCATATTGGATGGCACCTGAAGTGATCATGGAGGGTGCTAATTATAATGTGAAGGCTGACATATGGTCATTGGGAATCACAATTTATGAAATGGCCACTGGAAATCCTCCGTATAGTGATAAGGATGCGATGCGTGCTATGCAGATGATCACTCAACATGAGCCCCCAAGACTGGAAGGTCGTCAATATTCGGCTATTTTGAAAGAAGCGGTCGCAGTCTGTCTGGAAGAAAAGCCTGAGATGCGACCCTCAGCCGAAGATTTGCAACGGACTAAGTTGGTCAAGACCTATAAACCTGTGACAACCTCCTCGTTGAAGGAAGTCATTAGTCGGTATCTTTTATGGCGAGAAAGTCGTCCTGCACGTGAGTCTGTTTATTACGAAGACGACGAAAGCATTCATGAAGATAATGAAGTTAAATGGGATTTTGATTCGTTGAAATCCGCAGAATATATGATGGAAAACGAAATCAATGAGGAGAATGTTCCGCGCGTGGAATCACCAGCTCCTTATTCTTACATTACCCAGGAAACTGAAGATTATACCATTAATCCAACGTATGGTCATGGAACCATGCAGACCACCATGAGGGTCGGAACTCAATCCACTACGGCAACCACTCTTCGACACACAGCCAGTACTCCAGGAACTGTGAACACTGCTGCTCCAAAGTCATTACTTTCATTGTTTGAACAAGATGAACCTAATGGATTTTCTGCGACCGAGATCCCTCCACTACCAAATATGCCGATAGAGATTCCTAGCTTGGATTCAGTTCCAGAGGCGCGGTCCGAACCTTTCAGATCGCGTGCTCCAACAATTTCCCATCAAGAAACTCTATCGATGGCAGAGGAGCCACTGATTCGTCGTACGAATGCTTCGAGCACAGGACTTATGATGCTTGGAAATCGGACACCGTCTCCACAGCGACTAAAGGAACCAGGGAAAATAACCTCTCCTTCACGACTGGCATCTTCCACATTACCCCATATGAAGCCATTACCTTCTTCGGCTTCACAACAACCATTATTACAGCCAATCAACAGTAAGATTGCTGCACCAAGCATTCCTCCTGGTCCTCAAACAGCTCCACCATTGAGTAATACGGAATATCAGGAGCAAACCAAACCTGAGCCAGGACTTTCTCGTGCTAGATCTCAGATTCGATTACAAATGCCTGTTCCTGTTTTGCATTCGCAAGTGTCGGATGATAAATCAACTACAGTTTCTCCTGATAATTTGAATCAATTTGGAGTGAATATCAATTTGGCTTCCACTCTTCCATTGGCCATGACTCCCGTGACTGAGAGACCTAATGGAGAATTGGGAGCTACGCCAGATCGTATGGAATCCACTGTTTCTCCTCGTCAAAGTAGCTACTTTGAAGAAACTCGTCGGGAAGACGAACCTAAAGCTACTGATACTGGAATTAGTTTGAGCAATAAACTAAGCCAATTGAATTTGGACGTTGCGCCCGGAATGCTCGAATTCGGAGATAGAGAAATGTTGGTTGTGAATATGTCTGGATTAATGAATAAATTTGGAACAGTGTTGGGAGCGATCATATCGGAGATTGAATCACACACAAGCGAACCAAGTGATATGTAATATAGAGTGACGTGAATATATTATGCAATTACGTCATGAATACTTTCTCTATGAAATGTTTAACGACAATCTTACCTTCCTCGAAGGCCGGGTCTTCGTGACGAACAATTGCCGCAGCATGTGTGGCATTGGTTTGGGTGATGTAGATGGGGAATTTCTGCCATGGTAATGTGTTAAGGTTTTTGATGATAGTCTTTTGGTCGGCAGAAAGTTCTAATTTGAACGGATTCAATATTTGTTCGTAACGTTGAGAATCTGGGGAATCTGGACTGGCAGCCAAATCGAATTCACCCAATTTTTTAATGGTAGTAGTGAGAGAAAGAGGTCCATTTTCCCTTGTGTCAAAAATACTTCTGTTGATGTCCTTGGCAGAGGTGATAGCATCGAAAACCGAATCGATGAACTCGTCTCCTTGATCATGGAGTCCATGTTCAAACCGATTGAGATCGATACTGGCCTCGCTGAGTCTTTTAGTCAAAGGTGGTCTAGAGGGTTCGGCCTCACCACAAAGGTCCAAAAGATCGGTCAATTTAGACGACTCTTTCAAGCCCCTGACAAAAGAATTGAAAACTTGCAACCAATTATGGAGAATAAACCAGGTGACCCACATTGGCAGATAAACTCCAAAACGGAAGAACATAACGACCCATTTGAACTTTCTGCGCAGAAATTCAGATTTGGTTTCGGAATGGTGACGATCATTATCCGCAGGAAGATCCTCTTGAACCATCTTGGACAAGGTCGATTTGGAGGTCATATCAACCAATCCTTCAAAAGTGATAGGTTGATTGACGTCCAGAACGATGGGTTTGTATTCAGGAATGAATTTCAAACTGAACTTGGATCCATTTTCGAAATGGATGTTTCCATCCTCATCAATCTTGACGTTTGGATTTTTATCTAGAATCTCAAACGGATTGATATAACTGATCCCAGAACACCACCACGAGGTTCTGATATCGGACCGAATATTAGAATACAGAGAGATGTTCTTGAACGAAGAAAGACCTTTGAAAAAAACAGTATGAGGCATAGCCATCAACTTCAACAACGGGGCTGAGGCAGAATCCTTCAAAAAAAGTTGATGGCCGCTCTTTCCCAGAAGAACAGGAACCAACCAATTGAAAACCCGAATACTAATACTTGTTCCAGGAGTCAAAACCCCAACATGGGGAGAACAAAAGCTAGTAAAATTGATGGGGTCGACATTATGGAAGTAACCTTTGTAATGCAAAACTCCGATGGCATATCTAGCTATTAAACCCCCTAAAGAATAGCCAACAAGGGAGAATTTGCTAACACAAAGACCCTGCTGCTTTAATCTGCAAGATTCTGCAAGAATTTCCTCTGCAACACGGGTACCACAAAGATCAATCCCATCATATGTCTTAAATCTTTCGTTTGTCTTAGTAGTATAGATTACCAGCTGATCTTCAGAGGGATCTAACGAAGCTTGATTTCTAAGTTGAGCTTCAATATAAGAAAAATGTTCAGAAACTCCCCAAAGCCCATGGCAAAGAACTACAAGGTGACAATTTTTGGAATCCATGGTGGGTTGGGAATTTGACTTGGCTTTTATACTCGCACGACACAAACCAGATAAGATCCCTGCAAAAAATAGGTTCTACCGCATTCTACAAATTCTGGTGCAAGGATGTCCAACAAGGTCTTTTGCACACCCCGTGTTTTCGGATTCCTGACAAGGACGGAGAATTATCTTTTTTTTTTAATGGTTAAGCACGCACCCCTATAATACCAAAGTCCGATCGGAGAAGCTTTTTAAACATACATATTAAATACTTTTTCATTTGGCACTTTTCGGTCAAGACTGATCCTTGACAATTTGTATTATAAAACCTAGAAAGTTTGTGTGTTTCAATTGTTTGATTTTATTGGATTGTGTTTGGCTGCAATTTTGGTTGTAATTTGGCTGCCTCTATAGAACAATTTTAACATGTTCCACGTCCTTGCAAGAGCTGGCCTGTCAAAATCGACCGTTAGAGCGTTCAAGCCTGTTTCTTTGGCCAAGTCTAACTTGTTTCAAGGGTCAAGACCGTTCCATACCAGTCTTTTGCGATTTGCTCAACCGGACGAGCCTTCGGTTGTGAAGGCTGCCAAGGCTGCAAAATCTTCATTTTGGAAGACAAATCCTACTGGAAGAGTTTTGAAATTATTCTTCCTCACCTCTGGTGCCATCAGTGGATCTGTCAGTTTGTTGCTTGTGGCCTTTTTTGTGTATGATTACACCACTTATACTCCACCTGAAACTGTTGACAATTTATTGGTTCCTGAAAATGCATTGAATCCACCAAGAGGCGGTCCTGAAAATCTTCCTATTCTTACCGACCATTTGGATTCTTTTGACAACCCAACTAAAGAGAGTCTCAGAAGAAAGCCTCATTTGGTGGTTCTCGGATCTGGTTGGGGATCTGTCGGGTTGCTCGGAAATTTGGATAAAAACGACTATGATGTTACTGTCATTTCTCCGACCAATTATTTCCTCTTCACCCCAATGCTTCCTTGTGCGGCAGTTGGTACTTTGGAATTGAAATCTTTAATGGAAAGTATCAGACATATTGTTCGTCGTGTCAATGGTCATTATTTGGAAGCTTCTGCAGAGAAAATTCTTTTCAGTGAGAAGCTGATTAAGGTTAAGGTTAAAGGATCTGATCAAAAGTTCTATGTTCCTTATGACAAGCTTGTGATTGCTGTTGGATCAACTGCAAACACTCATGGAGTGAACGGCTTGCAACATAGTAACCAATTGAAAACTGCTGAAGATGCCATTGACATCCGTCGAAAGATTGTTAGAAACTTGGAGAAAGCATGTCTTCCAACAACCACAGATGAGGAAAGAAAGAAACTGCTTTCGTTTGTGATTTGTGGAGCTGGACCTACCGGTGTCGAGGTTGCAGCAGAGATTTTTGATTTGATGAACGAGGACTTGACAAGAAGTTTCCCAAAGATCCTCAGACAAGAGATTTCGATCCATATTATTCAATCCAGATCCCATATTCTGAATACTTATGACAAGGCTATTTCAGAATATGCCATGGGTCGTTTTGAGCACGATCAGATCGATTTGCTCACCAATTCAAGAGTTAGAGAAATTCTTGAGGACCAGGTGATTTTTGATCAGAAAAATAATGATGGTGTTATCGAGACCAAATCTGTTCCGTTTGGACTTTGTTTGTGGTCCACTGGAGTTTCGCAAAATCCAGTTTCACAACAGGTTGTGAAGGATTTGGCTGGTTCGCAAAAGAACAAACGTGCCATTGAAACCGACGCTCAATTGCGTGTTTTAGGTGCTCCGCTTGGAGATGTTTATGCTATTGGAGATTGTGCCACTGTTCGTACCGAATTGGCAGAGCATTGTTCCGACTACGTCAGAAAATACATTATTGGATCACAATCTCAGCAATTCATCAGATCGCATCATATCATCACCGATGACGATATCAAGCATGTTGCTTTATCTTATTTTGAGCTCAAAGAATTGTGCAGTCAAATCTCACAACAAAATCCATTGGCTTCAGAGGCCCTATCTTTGGTTGAGGAGTTGATTCCCAAATACGATACCAAGAAATCTGGAAAACTCACGTTTGACCAAGTCAAGCTTTTGATGAAAGAAGTTGATTCCAAGGTCACCTCTTTGCCAGCCACTGCCCAACGGGCCAATCAACAAGGTAAATACATGGGCAAGAAATTGTCCAAGTTACGGAAATCTTCCACCACCTTGTCCATCAACGACATTGTTGATGGTGACATTGACAATGCCATTGCCAGACCTTTCAAATATAGACATCTTGGGTCGTTGGCATATATTGGAAATTCCGCAGTGTTTGATCTAGCTCCTGGTTATTCTTTTGTTGGTGGACTAATTGCTGTGTATCTTTGGAGAAGTATCTATTTTGCCCAGAGTGTCAGTTTCAGAACCCGTGTTCTTTTATTCATGGATTGGCTCAATAGAGGAATCTTTGGAAGAGATATTCTTACCGTTTGAAAGAATAGATTCGTGTATATTTTCTTTATCTGATTGGGGAGAATAAATGAACCCTTATTGAAAAAAAAAATATTAGGCGCTAATTGATGTATAAAAGGTGAGAGACATCAGCAATTTTTTGGACACTCTATTGGAAATGGAGGAATCACGAAGTTTCTCTATAGGTCTTCGGTATCTCAAATTACGATTGTCGAATCGTGAGGTGAAGTCAGATCATAATTCGAAATTGGCGCCTGTTCCGCCAGAATTTTCAATACGTTCCAATCTTAAGGAAAACGAAGTAATCAACACGCGCAAACCCCCAATGGTTATAGAATCAAAGAGAAGAAAAAGCTTCTTTAATCTACGTGGATACAAGGACAAACCGGATACAGTGGATAGCTCGAACGATGAAAATAAAAGTGACTATTTCTATACTCCCAGAATTGATTGTGTTGATAACGACGAATTGGATTTAGATCAGATTGAAATGAGTCAGGATGATATTTGTCTTGCAGTAACTCCTAGTTATGCAACTGGACAAACTGTTGGAATTGATACTCTTCCTCCCACAGCTCTTCAAGAAGAACAAACTCATGCTACAGTTATCAAACATAATATGGCTGAGGTTGAAGAACAACAAGATCCCAAAAAAGAACAAGCAGAATCTGATTTCAGTGCCGAGATTGTTACTGTTTGCAAACAAGCTTCAGATGAGCCTGTGGAACCAGCTACCAGTTTCTTTTCTCCAGCTTTTTTTACCCCTGCAAAACAAGTGACTTCCTTATTTGTTGGAGATTTGGATAAATCTATTAACGAGGCAACTTTAAAAAAGACTTTTAACAAATATCCAGGACTTCTATCTGTCAAAATTCCTTCAGATTGTCAAACAGGAAAGTCTTTAGGATATGGATATGTGAATTATGCTAGTGAAGAACAAGCAACTTTTGCAATGGAGGCATTGAATTACATCAAAATAGGAAATTCCGAAGTGAGGATCATGCCTTCTTTGAGGGACAAGACCCAAAGAGAAAGAATTGGAGCTAACATTTTTCTTTCCAATTTGTCTTCTGAACTTAGTACGAGAGAACTCTATGATCGTTTCGGAAAATATGGCAAAGTTCTTTCTTGCAAATACAATGCGTCAAAACAGCAGGCTTTCATACATTTCGAATCCAAGGAAGTGGCATATGAGGTGGTCAAGAAATACAATCATAGTACAATGGATGGCAAGTTGGTCTATGCCGGAATCCATATTCTCAAAAAGGACAGAGAATTATTTGGAGCCACCGCTGGATCCAACAATAAGTTTGGAGAAAATAAGGATATTTCCAAGATCCCTATTTTTTCTCCCGCTAAAAAATCATCACATGTTAAGGAGCCAACCAGTACACAATATTCGATCTTTTTAAGAAATTTGCCTTTGAACATTGAAGAAGATGTCATTAAAAGTCTTGTTGAACCGTATGGAGATGTTGTTTCCGTGCTGGCACGCAAAGTTCCGAAGAAAAATGGTTGTTGGGCTTTAGTTACCTTAACTAATCAACAATCTGTTGATAATGCCGTGAGTCATTTGAATCTGGTTGAGATCAACAAACATCAATTATTTGTGACTAGAGCAATTCCAAAGGAACAAAAAGATTATAGTCGAAGACAAGAGTCTTATCTAAACTATAAGCTTAAGATTTTGATCACCGGATTAAACGTCAATACTCATAAGGATAAATTTCAGGAATGGTGTTTGACTTTTGGATCTATTAAATCGGTCGAATTATACGGAACATATCCGCAGGAAGACAAAAATGGATATACTGCTTATGGTTATGTTGAAATGGTCAATGAGACCGATGCCGACGTGTTGATCGATAACTTAAGGTTGTTAGGGGTCTATTGTTTCAAAGTTAAGGTGGAAATTCCTCGTAAAGAGACCAACATGGTTTCCCCAGAAGGTCCATATGATTCCAGAATAAGAGCTGGAACCAGTTCCACTCCAGGATCATATGTGGATGTTTCAAAAATGTTCCAATTGGCGGTGTTCACCAAGTCTGTGGAAAATGACAAGCTCCATGAACATAGAAATTATTTGAAAGAGAAGCCATGCGCCGACCAACAAACTACAGAGTTACGCAATAACATTGATAAAGTCATTGGAGATTGTGCTCAAGAGATTTTGGGAGAGGATGTTTTCATTTCCAAAAGTACAGGCAAGTTGAACTTGCCCAAGATCCATTCGCTAGCAGAACATATCATCAAATTCTTCTGGTCCAATAAGACCGAATCATTTTGGAAGTTCTTAGAAATAAATCATTTTGGTGAAGAGTCCATCCACCCGCTATTGAAAACCCAGATAGTCCAAAGTTGCATGTATTTGGGAATAGTGGCTAAGGAATAATTTTATAACCAAGGAGACTAGATTGGTATATATACAAAAAAAAATGCGTTACACCAAATCAACATAGTTGGCCGGGAAGATTCCTTCTCTGGTTCCAACTCTTCCTGTCCACCAATCATCTGTAGAGTCTGATTTTTGAATGATGGTGATCACATCACCCTTTTTGAAGCCAAGATCACCCTTTTGTTCACCAGCAAACGTATACAAAGCGATGGCCTTCTTCGATCCAGAAGGTCCGGAATTTGAACGGCTCGATCCGTATCCAAAGTCCGGTTTATCTGCCCGTGGTCTGTATCCGGATCCTGAAGAACTTTTCTTATCATATCTATCGTAGACGTCATCTTCCCACGATGTTGGTTTTCTGGAGTTTGATGGGGTAGTAGCCGTAGAAGATCTGTAGTGAGATCTTGGTGACTCTTCGTCGGAGTAATCCTCATCATCCGAGTAAGATCTGCGTGAGTTGTATCTTGCTGACGAGCGGTCTGAGCTAAACTCCGAAGGAATGTCATTGTAATAATCTTCATCATCCGAGTAGAACTCGCCATTTGATCCGGCTCTGGTAAATGCCTTACTATTCAAAACTCTCAATAAAGGCTCGCATGCTAGTGGAGGTCTGACCCTGCCTTTAAGAATTTGACTGGCCTTACAAAGATCACCATAGAATTTTCTATTTGCCTCTCTTCTTTCGACCAGAACCGATCCTTCAACGGAAACTCCCGCAAAGAGACCTTTTGTTTTAGAGTAGGAAAACACTGGGGCCACATTCTTCAAAGAAGCAGTTCCAGCAACCTCAGCATTTCTTCCTAAAGGACCAGCAGCCACCGAAACATTACCTCCCAAAGTGACCGAACCAAATTGGGCAAATGACTCCACGGCAGCGTCGGTATTAAGAATAAACACAAAATCTGTCACTTCAGCTCCAACCTGTCCACCAACTCCTGCACCAGCTGTCACAATAGCGGAAGGAGCAGACCATGAACCATCTGGAAGTCTAGCGACCACGACTCCGGAACCCGCTCTTCCCGAAAACAAGAATCCGGCCTTAAGAACTGTGATCACGGCCAGTCCTTTAGCATTCAAAAGAACACTTCTAGGAATGATTTCGTCGGCCCCCATCAATTGGTTCGGCTTTATAAAGGATGCCAAAATTTTAGCGGCTTTTCTGGTATGTTAGTCGAAGGAAAATTCACACTTACTTAGATTCGCTTTTCAACGATCTTGGAATCGGATTGTTCAGTCCCATTGATTATTAACAAACAAGTGATCAATTTGTACACGTCGAAAGAAAAAGTCTTGTCTGATAAGATGCCTCAACTTTTCGGAGCGAAAGGGAGCAGAAAACTGGTGCGAGGAGTGGTTATGAGCAAAGCCCATGGATAGCCAAGACCGAATGAAGAAGGCTGTTTTGGGTCCATTGGGGTGTGATGATTGACCAGATGCATGCCACAACATTATCATAAAGATTTTCCCTTCCATTTAAAGTGGCCAATAGACATATCCCTGAAATCCCAATTTGGACTTGTGGTACCTAAGCATTGACAGCACTGCCCGGATATTTATGGTATAAACTGTGAGTCTTTTCCCATTGCTCCCTCTGTTTTAGTTTTAGTCTTTCGTTTGATGGGGATTGGTAGTTTTGTCTATTTGTGTTTGATTGCAGCATCGGCTGCCTATGGAGCAGCAATTCCGAGCTGTCAACAAGTCTTGGGACTATCGTTTGAAGATGAACTTTTGAAAGCTGGGCTCACTTTCCAGCAGGAAGAGGACGTCAGAGTTGCTTGGAGTGCCATGGAAAGATTTGTTGGAATTGAAACTATCAAAAGAGCCTATCAAGATATGGAATTAGGAGTCTGTCCCCTCTCTAGTTCGTTCCCTGTTGATGTTTTGATTGAGGGTAAAGAATCTGAAGCAGTCACTCTGGAAAGTTTACCAGATTATCAATTGAGAGTCAATACTATGAAGAATTCGGATCCTTTGAGTTTAGGAGTTGATACTGTTGACCAGGTTACTGGATACTTCGATATCAATTCCGACGACAAGCACTTATTTTATTGGTTCTTTGAGAGCAGAAATGACCCTGCTAATGACCCGGTTATTCTGTGGCTCAATGGAGGTCCAGGATGCAGTTCGATAACCGGATGTCTGTTTGAATTGGG
Source organism: Ogataea allantospora (assembly GCA_030572655.1). NCBI lineage: Eukaryota > Fungi > Ascomycota > Pichiomycetes > Pichiales > Pichiaceae > Ogataea > Ogataea allantospora. The sequence continues at coordinate 17,887 of JAJMAM010000024.1, forward strand.
ACCATCCACCATCAATGGTACCACCTTGACTCCGATCCACAATCCATTTTCCTGGAACAACAATGCATCTGTTATCTTCTTGGAGCAGCCAGTTGGAGTTGGCTATTCCTACAGCACCAAGTCCTCGGTTTCTAGTACCAAGGTTGCAGCCAAAGATGTTTATGCGTTCTTGGAGCTGTTTTTCAACAAATTTTCTCATCTTGCTTCCCATGATTTCCACATTGCTGGAGAATCCTATGCAGGTCACTATATTCCAAATATTGCCGGAGAAATCCTTGACCACACCAACAAATCGTTTGAACTCAGTTCCATTATGATCGGAAACGGATTGACCGATTCCTTGATCCAATATGGATGGTATGGACCAATGGCTTGCAATGCCTCGTTGTCTGGTTACAAACAATTGATTCCTGATAGTGATTGCAAATCCATCAACGAAATGTATCCACGGTGCAAGAGACTTGTTCAGGCCTGCTATCGTACTCAATCGGCATTCACTTGTTTGCCAGCCAACTTGTATTGTGAGAGAATAATGGGTCCTTTTGAGAAAACCGGTCTCAATTATTACGATATTAGAGGTCCTTGTGAAACCAATGACGGTAATTGCTATTTGGGAATGGATTACATTGACAAATACATGAACTTGCCGAAGGTCAAGCAAGCTTTGGGAGCAGAAGTTGATTCCTATACAGGTTGTGATGATGCGGTGTTCAGACAATTCATCCTAAGTGGAGATGAAACCAAACCATTCCAACAGTATGTGACCCAAGTCCTGGAGGCCGGATTACCTGTGTTGATCTACGCGGGTGATAAAGATTACATTTGCAATTGGCTGGGAAATTTGGCTTGGACAGAAGCCCTGGAATGGTCTGGAAGTCTAACGTATAATACTGCCGGCTTCAAGCCTTGGAGTACGTTGATCGACGGTGTTCCTGCCGGAGAAGTCAAGTCCAATGGCCAATTCACTTTTGCAAGAGTTTACGACGCAGGACATATGGTTCCTCATGACCAGCCTATCTCCGCTTTAGATATGGTCAACAGATGGATTTCTGGTGACTATTCGTACGAGTCATAAATTGCAAATGCTACCTAATTTTTTTTATCTTAGTAGCCCGTTTTGTAAATCTTGGCGGTGCTATTCCCCTAAAATCAACAAAGCAAAGCTATAAATATTCCCTTTGTTACTAAATGCAAAATAGTTGCAGTTGAATAGGAGCAACTTTTAAGATATCATTTTGAAACAGCCAATCAAGTTTCGGTATCAATCATTCAAGTGCTAAGCCAACTAAATATCCCTTCCTTGTTATTCTGAATTGTCTTCGATCCTCAATTATACTTTATTGACAGCGGTTTATCCTCCACTATCCATTTGGATTGATCTCAACTCATGTGCGCTGCTCCGACAGAAAACTCAAGTCAGACATGGTTTGGTCGCCGTTGGGGGAGACAATCTTCGGGTTCTGGTCCCTCGGTAACGCCTCCATCCATGGAGCCTTCGAATTATCAGCCTGCGAGTCCAGATTTAGAAAGACGAGGCTCGGCCTCTTTCAGTCTTTCAACTCCTCTGAAATCGCCACCAGCAGTGATAGTGGACTCGTGCAAGTGTTGTGGTATACTTCTTAAATATCCAGCAGATGTCTTGAAGGTCAAATGTTTAGTTTGTCATACACATTTTACGATCAACGAGTCGGATCAGGAACCTGACCAGGTTATCGGAGATAATGACACGCCAATGTCATATCAATTACTCAAGACAACCATTGCACGATGTTCTTCCGCCAGAAGTCCTGACAAAAAGTTGAACAATCCTCATCATGTGTTCAAACCGCTCGAAGATTTACTGTTCGAATCTTATTCGTCTTTTGAGGTGCTCAATAACTCATTTAAGTTATCTACAAATCCATCATCAGACTTGCACTCTCCAAATCTCAATTTTAACGAAATCAAGAAGTTCTATGTGCTTTTGCTCGATCTTCCAACGAAACGACCTTTCTTCAAAATGCTTCTTGGGGCATTGAATCTTTTACGATGCCCACCAATAATGAAATCTCCCACCGACATCAATTGGCTTCTTATATTACTGGAGATCCCTGTTCTTCAAGATTGCTTGATCAGTGGTATCAATACTTGCACAAGAAACCTGGCACCAGAGTTGAAAGCGTCTTGCTATGATGTTTTGAAACACGTTATTGGATTACTTTCCTATGCCGACCGAAAAATCACAGGCCATCTGACTTATTGGTGGTCCAAACTCCCACATGCAGAATTCGTGAAGAAGGTTGATTTTTTCAATCTCTATATTACTTTCCAACTCACTAGATGCATAAATTACGAACTATACAATTCCATCATTCAACCTGGCTCTTGTTTGAGCCTGTCCATGAATGACGATATCAATTATAAGGATAGTCTTAATGCGCATTTCATAAGGCCCACATCCAAAAGTTCAGATTTTGGACTGTTTATTGGAATGCCGGTCTACATCTCTGGGAGTAGACGAAATAATGAAACGTCCTCGATGCCCTCGTTCTGGTCCAATAAAAAGGATAAAAAAGAACACGAAGTGAAAATCAGATTACAGCAATATGGAGATGATTGGCATTTGAGAACTGCTGGTCGTCTAGCTTCATTTTTGTTCATTGCAAATAAGCGTTCCAAAAAAGTCAATGATGCGGTCTTTTATAACAATCTAGTTGATTATGTCAACGTGAAACAAGACTTTGATGCTTGGCAATTCAATGCCTCAACGAAAAAACACCAGGAAGAAACAGCTGACAAAAATTCGTTACAATTGGTGGTTGATTATCTTCAGGCAGAAACCAAAGCTTCATATTTGGGACTTTCCAATTCGCATGGTACACTTAGGAAGTCGTCGTTTACGTTTTGTCAATTTCCATTTCTGCTTTCTTTAGCAGCTAAGATATCAATTCTCGAACATGAGGCCAAACGAATGATGGAACGCAAAGCAGAGGAGGCATTTATTCAATCGCTCAACAAGAAAATGCCATTTGATGTCTATTTTAAAGTCCGGGTCAGAAGAAATTATATCACTGCTGATTCATTGAGATGCATCAAACTTCATCAAACTGATTTCAAGAAACTGCTTCGAGTTGAATTTGTTGATGAGCCTGGAATAGATGCTGGTGGTCTGAAAAAGGAGTGGTTCTTATTACTCACCAAGGATCTTTTCCATGCCGATAAAGGCCTATTCTCGTACGATGAAAACTCTCATTTGTGCTGGTTTGCCATTTCAACGATTGACAACGATGAATTGTACTATTTGGTTGGAGTGGTTCTTGGGCTGGCAATTTATAACTCTACCATTTTGGATTTACGACTTCCAAAAGCCATGTACAAGAAATTGATGGGCATGAAAGTGACTATGAATGATTTTATCCAATTGAACCCCGAGGTTGGGCATAATTTGAAGCGACTTTTGAAATCCGATGTTGACAATCTGGAACTTTATTACACAGTTACTTATACAGATGTGTTTGGTGGAATACATGATCAAGACTTGATTGAAAATGGGTCTCAAATTAAGGTCACCAATAAGAACAAGGCCGATTACATCGAGAAATATTACTCGTTTTTCCTCAATGAACAGGTGAAGGCTCCATTCGAGTCATTTTTGAAAGGCTTTCAAAATGTGATCGGAGGAAATGCACTGTCTTTGTTCACTCCAGAAGAGATTGAATTGATTCTAACTGGAGAAGATTATAGAGACCAGAAGATTGACGTGGAAATTCTGAAATCAGTTACGAAATATAACTGCTGCACTTCCGATGACAACATTGTAGTGTGGTTTTGGGACTACTTTGAAAACCAGACAGCTTCGGATCAACGCAAACTCTTACTATTTATTACGGGATCAGATCGTCTTCCAGCAACGGGTTTACCTTCTTTGACGTTCAAAATCACTAAACTCATCGAAAAGGATATTTCCAGGTTACCTGTTGCTCACACCTGTTTCAATGAGCTGTGTCTCTATTCATATCCTACAAAGGAGATTTTTGAATCGAAACTGGAAATGGCAATCTCCTGCAGCGAAGGATTTGGATTAAGATGAGCGAGCCTATCTATTCAAGAGTGACATATTTACGAAGATCTTCAGGAATAGCGTCGTACAACTCTTTGGACTGCAACCACGATTTGCTGAAAATACGATCGGCATATTTGTGGGCAGAATCTGCAAGAATAGTGACAATGTTGGATCCTTCAGGCAATGACTGGGCAGCTTTCACAGCAGCCACCACGTTCAATGCTGAAGTACCTCCAACGTAGATTCCTTCTTCATGAAGTAACCTGTACAACATTGCGATGGATTCCTGATCTGGAATCAAGAAAGCGTCATCGGCCAACTCGATGTCTTGAGCAACGTTGTTAGTGATACGACCTTGACCAATACCTTCGGTGAACGAGGATCCAGATCTCTCCAAGCTCTTACCTCCGGTTTTGACGTAAGAATAAACACAAGATCCAGGAGGCTCCGCAACATAACATTTGATTTCCGGATTCTGTGTCTTGAGGTATCTAGAAGTTCCGCACCAAGTTCCTCCAGTTCCCAAACTGCAGGTGAATGCGTCAACTTTGCCGTCCAATTGGCGATAAATTTCCGGTCCAGTCATCTCTATGTGTGCTTGTCTGTTGTCGAGGTTGTCGAATTGGTTGGTCCAATATGCATTTTCAAGAGATTCTGCATGTCTTTTAGCTTGATGGTTGAAATTTTCCGGGTTATCGAATGGAACCACAGGAACAGGATGAACTTCACATCCAAGTAGTCTCAAAGTCATGATTTTGGAAGGAGCCTGAGTATTTGGCATGTAAATCACAACATTGTATCCTTTTGCTCTAGCAACATGAGCCAAGCCAATACCGGTGTTTCCGGCTGTACCTTCGACAATGGTTCCACCTGGTTTGATTAGACCGCGTTTCTCAGCTTGTTCGATGAAATACAATGCCGCACGATCTTTGACCGATCCTCCAGGGTTCATCCATTCTGCTTTGCCATAAACGTTTCTACCGATCTGATCACTGATTCGATTCAATCTGATCAAAGGAGTATTTCCAACCGCAGCAGGAAGTCCACTTTTGGCTGTTAAGGCCAGAAATGAAGAATTATAGGATCCCATGGTACTTTGCGTGGTTGAAAAGAACCTTTTGAACATTTTCAAATGTGTTTTCCACCCAAGAATAAATTACTATATGTATTTCTGATTATGAAAAGTCATGTGACCGGAATATATTTTATGGAAGCAGTCGTTGCAGTTCTTTATTATCAATAGGACTGAAATGGCATTCTAGATCACGCGAATGGTCATGGTCATGTTCATGTTCGATCAGGAAGTCCTCGTCTTCCTGAATAGCAGCTCCATATGAAGTTGATCGGAATGGACCATAAGTATTCACGTCGTTGTTATAGTAGAGGACGTAATGTTGCACCAAAAAGACACCAGCAGCCAATGCAACCTCAAGACTCAATAGGAATTTAGGCAAATTGTTGAATATCGATCTCAGATCGCCAGACATGTGTGCATCTAGAAACAATTGACCAAACGAGCAAGTGGCACCTCCCATTTCCAACCAGGCTAATTGAATAGGCCATCCATGAGTGGATTGTCTCTTGTAATTGTAAATAGCCTGAGGAATGTTCTTGCAAACACTCATTAGAATCTTGATCAATCCTAAAGTGGTGAGCAGATCCACCCAATACAATGATTGGGAATTATAGATCACATAACTGTATCCAAATGAGTACAAACCAACAACACTCAACCCAAGCTTGCAGACAGTGGACACTCGTTGGTTGTCATTCTTCTTGAAGCCCCAAAAATATGCCTGACTAATCAGAACGAGATTCAAAATAAATCCATGGAATCCGAAAACAAAGTCGTTGACTCGAATCAAAGGATGTTTGCCATGTCTTTCAAAGAATTCATCTTTAATGGTATCACTGAAGAACAGAAATCCCGTATATATGGAATATAACGTAAATCCCGCAGTGTTGAAAAACATGAAATCCAGAGAGATCCCTTGAACAGATTTGAGTCGAATATTAGAAATAATAGTTGGATAGCATGCCAAAGACCAACATATAAAATATAACCAGCCGCTCAGCTTGGAAACGAACAACAACGACATGGTAGATAAAGAATAAAAATTTATTATCTGCTGGATATGCATTTCCGGGGCGATCTGGTTACGTAATCTCTTATCTCGAGCCGATTATATTATATTAATTATTGAATTCCAATCACCGAAAGCTCTAAAGTCCAGACTCTCCGTATGTGGATCTTGACGATAGATTGGCTCAATAGATTTCCAGAGGCGTCTTTGATTCCTAAACTTGAGATATCTAGGTCCAGCACGGTATCAGACCACCAACATTTTCTAGCAGGTTTTCTCCAAAACAGAAGCAATTTTGTAGCTGTAGAGTTCTTCTCCTTTCTTGCACGAGATCCCGACCGAGACACAGCCTGTGCTAACGTGCTGAGTCGGGATTTGCGTTTTTCGGGTTGACTCGTCAACGAACTCACAGATGAGATCGGTGCGAGAGACGGAGATCCTTCTGAAGGCGATTCTGAACTTTCAGTAACTAGACGAACCAGCGCCAGTGAGAATACCACAGTTTTCCCGGGTTCCAAAGACCGATGACCCCATTCTCCATCGACTCTGAATCCCGATGAACACAACATGTCTAATAAATGCTGCTCAGCAGCTTTAAGTTGTTTTCCAGGCTCGTATCCCAAGCCGTCAAAGATTCTTTTGTTGGTAACCAATTGTTCACCCACGAACAATTTGATTTTCCGCATTGATTGTGAGTCAAGGCCCGCCACTGGAGGAATGCAATAATAATCCAAATCTTCTCGTAACACAATGATGGACGGCTTATCATGAAGAATACTGGGGTCGTTGATATCATACACCTGTCGATGGTGACCGGCCTCTTCGCTCAGTTGTAAATCGTGCACTGCCGAGTCAAACACCATGCAAATGTATTGGAAACATTCGGGCGAGAAATTAACGTACACAATGTCATCTTCCGTCAAATTGGTTATCACGTTACCATTCATATCGACAAATACTCCATTTGGGAACAAACACAACAAAATGCTCTCTGGAAGAGCCATGAGGTTGTCTCTTGTGATGGTAAACAGCTGACCCCGCAGATTCATCCTAATCTCCGTGTTATAATCCTCCACTTCCGGCTGCACTTGCAACACCACAGGCGTTTCATCGTGCTGTTGCACCTGGGTGATGATATTATGGGCCATTTTGGAAAGCCAGGATGATGAGTCTTTTGTTTAACAATTTTTGCCTTCTGTCAAATTTGCAAGCCGGGTAAACTAAATTTATTTTATTAGCTATGACTTTGGATGATATATGGCTATCTGAGGATGAAGAGTATCAGCCAAACACTTCTGAGACATATGGGAGTATTGATAATGATCCCAAACATATAGAATTGGTTTCTTTGAAACGTAAACATGCAAAACAGGGATATTTGGATGGAATATCCAAGGCTAAAGAAGAAAGCTTACAACAAGGATTTGACGAAGGATATCCGATAGGAGCGCAAATCGGGGCTCTTGTTGGAGAGTTAGTGGTGAGACTGAAACATTTACAAGAAATAGAATTAATGAACAGAGACGAATACGAGGCCGCGCTTCATGACCTCGACATAAGACGGATGTTACAGACAGAGTATTTCGATTACAAGCTCAATATGGATCAAATACATCCGGTGGTGCTAAAATGGACCAATTACTGCGAAAATAGAAACGGTTAACGAGTTATTTTGATGTCTATGGCACACTGAACAGGGAGAAATTACGGACAATATTAGGTCCGTATTCTTCGTAATCTTTTTTAGTATGACAGTAGCTCTTGAACTCTGAAGTTTGGGCCAAAAGAGATCCACCGAACCAAACAGCATTTTTCTGTCTTTTATGGGAAATGACCTGGACGGAAACTCCGCTGGATTTGGATCCACTAAGCTTCTCACTTTGGGCAACTCGCTCGTTGACCAAGGTCTTGAGATCTCTCTGAAGTCTACGTCCAAAGTCCTTGAACATGGTGGAACCTCCACTCAAAACTATGTTCTTGTAAAGATTCTTCCTCACATCGATGGGCGAGGATTGAATCACTTGGTCCACAATGGTTGGTAGGGGTGTGAGGAAGTCCGAGGACGCGATTTCCGGGTTGAAGAAGATCTCTGGAGCCAAGAATCTCTCGTATCCAACATCCACCTCGATCTTGGATTTGGTCACGGTCTCCACCATGTATTTGGCAAACATGTCTGGATGGGAGTCGAATTTGTTGAACTCTTTCACAATGTCTGGACAAACATAGCAGAATTGTTGTTTGATTTGTTCTGCCGTCTTCAACGAGGTGTCTCTTTCTCCTCTTTCTCTCAAAAGCGTCTGAATGAAACTGGTGATGTCTCTTCCAGCAATTGGAATGTTTTTAATAGCAGATCCAATCACATATCCTTCAGCAACAGGAATAACATGGGTCACACCGTCTCCGGAATCTATCACTGTTCCAGTGAGCGATCTGTCAACAACCTTGGAGGAAGTCCATGACGCAGCCAGAGCAAGAACTGCCTGCACTGCAATGTATAATCCCGCACAATTGAACGACTCAAACATGATTTCAGCTGTGTTTTCTCTGTTTTCAGGAGGATTCAATGGTGGCTCTGTTAGCAGGAAATAGTGGTCTTCCGGCTCACATTTCAGGTACTTGAAAATGGAATTTTCCCAGAATCGTTCCATTTGATCCCAGTTCTCAATCTGTCCATGTCTAATCGGATAACTAAGAGAATATGAAGGACCTTTGGCAGCTTGTAATGCCTCGTCACCAATGAAGAAATCAAGATCCTCCATATCTCTCTTGATCGACAGATTGCCACCAGAACTCTTCCCCGCAGAAGAACTGCTAGACGAGCTCAAAAAGGACGACTTGGAAGCAGCAGACGGTTTTGTTGATGAGCCTGATGATCGCGTGGCAATTGCGGTCGGAAACACCCACGACGGAGAATCGTTTCCGGCAAACCCGAGCTTAGTCAGCCCGGTTCCGTTGTCCATCACCACGGCAGGAGTATTGATGCTGGCCATTTTGATGCAATTGGACAAGTCTATGGAGTTGGTAAATTGCGATAGTATATTATTCGGCTTGTTCTTTTCGGTGTGGGCTCGTAACGGCTGGTACACTGAAATAAAAACATCCGTACACCAGCTTTACCGGATCCGTCCTCCAAGAGGTGGACAACTTGTGACATGCACATAAACAGGATGTGCAATGTGTGTGTTGACTTGAGATATAAACCGTATTGGACATAGTCGGGTTGTCTATCCGATTGTCTGTCATTATGGTCTCGGCTACACCCCCCCTCATCCCGAAATAATATAGCCTAGCCTATCCTACCCAAGTATAAAACCATCACACTATCCTTGATCATTTCACACCCCCAATGAACTCGCTGGAGTATCTCAAACAATCAGGAACAGTCGTTGTCACCGACACGGGCGAATTTGAATCCATTGCTAGATACAAGCCCCAGGATGCCACTACTAACCCGTCCCTAATCTTGGCAGCAGCCAAGAAACCGGAGTATGGTCCTGTGATTGACCGTGCCATTGAATACACGGTGAGTAACAGCAAGGGATTGAACAGCGACAAAGAAGCTGCGTTTGCAATGGACAGATTGTTGATCGAGTTTGGATCTGAGATTCTAGACTTGATTCCAGGAAGAGTTTCTACAGAGGTGGACGCTAGGTTGTCCTTTGACAGAGATGCTACCATCAAGAAAGCATTGGAATTGATCACGTTGTATGAGGAGAAGGGAATTTCCAAAGACAGAGTACTGATCAAGATTGCAGCTACGTACGAAGGAATTCAAGCTGCACGTGAACTAGAAGCCGTCTATGGCATTCATTGCAACCTGACTCTGTTGTTTGCCTTTGTTCAAGCGGTGGCATGTGCTGAGGCCGGAGTCACATTGATCTCGCCTTTCGTGGGCAGAATATTGGACTGGTACAAGGCCAAGACCGGACATCCTTACACCAAGACAGACGATCCAGGGGTGCTTTCTGTGAAACGGATCTTTGATTATTACAAGAAGTATGGCTACGATACAATTGTGATGGGGGCTTCATTCAGAAATGTCGGAGAAATTGAAGAATTGGCCGGTTGTGATTACCTCACCATTTCACCTGCCTTGTTGGAAAGCATGCTCAATTCCAAATCCAGAGTGGAAAAGAAATTGGACTCAACTAAGAGCGCGGGAGCATGTAAGGATGTGCAGATTAGTGTGATTGACAATGAATCAGAATTTAGATTTCTACTGAACGAGGACCAAATGGCCACTGAAAAATTGTCTGAAGGCATCCGCAAGTTCTCTCAAGACACTGGTAAGCTTTTGGAGTACCTCAAGAAGAAGCTTGCGGAAAGAAAGAGGAGCTCCAAATTGTGATCTGTATATATGGATTACGTAACTAACCTTTCAGTATTTTATTGTGTGGCGTGACGGGGATTAACGGAACGGAGTAATATATCCCAGCAGAAGCAAGGCGGGATGAGAAGTGGGATAGGAAAACAGGTCTCCGAGTGAAATTGAGAGCTCAATTCCAATTCCAAATTGTCTGTGGTCAGGACATAGTCTCCTCTAATATATATTGTATCGTCTGCTCCGTTCCAGATTCCCCTCTCTTGCGGATCACTGCTATTTTTCACCAAAAAATTTAAGGTGTCCGTGCGGCTCGAATGCGTCATGGTGGCATGTCCTATTTATTTGCTGCATCCAAATCAACTATATAAAGACTACTCGAAGTCCGATAAACCTCCTATCAAAATGTCTGAATCTAAATATCCTTCACAAATTCCTCTGGGCCGCTATATTTTTGAGCGGATCAAGCAAGTTGGCGTGCGCACCGTTTTTGGTGTTCCTGGTGACTTCAACCTTGCTCTTCTTGATTATATCTACGATGTGGATGGTCTTAGATGGGCAGGAAATGCAAATGAATTGAATGCTGGTTACTCTGCTGATGGATATTCCCGGATCGCGGGAATGGGTTGTCTTGTCACCACTTTCGGAGTTGGTGATCTAAGTGCAGTGAACGCAGTTGCTGGTATGATGGCAGAGCATGTGGGATGTTTGCACATCGTGGGAACTCCTTCTTTATCCAGTATTTCAAACCGGTTGTTGTTGCATCACACTTTGGGTAATGGCCGGTTTGATATTTTCCAAGAAATGTCCAAGCATATAACTCAGAAGACTGCCAGTATTGAAAACATTAAATCTGCACAGGCCGTTGTTGATGAGTTGATTGAAACGGCATATACTTTGAAAAGACCGGTGTATTTGGGTTTGCCTTCCAATTTTGTTGATCAATTGGTTGATTCATCTCGGTTAGAGACCCCATTGTCTCTCGTTTTACCAATGAATGATAGATTAGCCGAAGATGAGATTGTCGAGAGCATTTTTTCCAAGATTAAGGAGGCCAAAAATCCAATTATCTTGGTCGATGCCTGTGCTTCAAGACACGATGTGCAAGATCTTGTTGCAAAGTTTGCCGAGACCACAAAATTCCCCGTCTTCACCACCCCAATGGGAAAATCTTCTTTTGACGAAGATAGTGACAGATTCGGAGGAGTCTATGTTGGTGTACTATCCAATATAGATGTGAAAGAGGCCGTTGAATCTTCAGATCTTATCCTGAGTGTGGGAGGTTTGCTGTCGGACTTTAATACTGGTTCTTTCTCCTACAACTATCATACCACCAATGTCATTGAGTTCCATTCTGATTTCTGTAAAGTCAGAGCAGCTACCTATTCAGACGTTAAGATGCAATACGTTCTAGAAAAATTAGATGGTATTTTGAAAGAAGCCACACTCGATTACACTCCAGTTGCTCCGCCTGATTCGGTTAACGATTACAAGAAAGTGGCCGAGATCAAATCTGGAAAGTTGACTCAGGACTTTTTGTGGAAAAAGTTGTCCTACTTCTTGAGGTCTGGAGACGTCATTGTTTCCGAAACCGGTACCTCCTCGTTTGGTATCATCCAGACCCATTTCCCATCAAAAACCACGGCCATTTCCCAAGTTTTGTGGGGATCTATTGGTTATGCTCTTCCTTCTGCCGTTGGTGCCCAATTTGCTCTGGAAGAACTTGATCCTAAGCGTAGATGCATTTTATTCATCGGAGACGGTTCTCTGCAATTGACCGTCCAAGCAATCTCGGACATTTGTCGTTGGAACCTCAAGCCATATTTGTTTATTTTGAACAATAAGGGCTACACCATTGAGAAGCTCATCCATGGTCCTAAAGCCCAATATAATATGATTCAACACTGGGATCATTTCAAGATCTTGGAATTGTTCCATGATAAGGTTGAATACGAAAATCATCGGGTGGCTACGATCGAGGAGTTGAACTCTTTGTTTGAGGATCAAGCCTTCAACAAGAATGATAAGGTCAGATTGATCGAGATCATGTTGGATGAGATGGATGCTCCTGAGAATCTGGTCAAACAGGCTAAAATCTCGGAGAAAACGAACGCTGCTTAATAAAATGATAATCTATTAAACCTTTATAGAGTGGAATGAGAAGCATAATTTTAGAAAAGACCTTCAATTTGGCCGTCAACGACCTCGACATTCATGTAACCGGCGTGGGTAGAGAGACCAGGAATGGTCATGATCTCTGCAGCCAAAGCATACAAGTAACCTGCTCCAGAACTCAAACGCACTTCTCTAATAGGGACCGTGAATCCAGTAGGAACTCCCTTGAGCTTAGGATCGTGTGACAAGGAATATTGAGTCTTGGCAATACAGATAGGGAATTTTCCGAATCCTTGAGCCTCGTATCTAGCAATTTGCTCCTTGGCCAATGGTGAGAGCTCAACACCCTTGGCTCCGTACATCTTGGTGGCAATGGCATTGAGCTTCTCTTCCACAGATCCTTCCAAGTTGTACAAGAAATCACCACTGCTTGGTTGTTTGGCAGCTTCAACAACAGCCTTGGCAAGATCAGCAGCACCTGCTCCTCCGTGAGCCCAATGGTTGGTTGGAACAGCAGCATAGGCACCGGCCTTCAAAGCCTCTTCTTGGATAGCCGCGATCTCAGCAGGAGTGTCGGTCACAAATTGGTTAATGGCAACAACCACAGGGGCTCCGTAGCTTCTAGCGTTTGAAATTTGTTTAGCTAAGTTGGCACATCCATTACGCACAAGTTCCACGTTCTCCTGGGTGTATTCAATAGGAAGTGATTGACCAGGCTTGACATCTGGTGCTCCTCCATGCAATTTCAATGCTCTGGAAGTGGCCACCAAGACCACAACGTTAGGTTTCAAACCAGAAGCACGGCACTTGATATTGAAGAACCGTTCTCCTCCCATAGTGAAGTCGAAACCGGCTTCAGTAACGACAAAACCTTTGGTAGCAGGATCTGCTCCTGGTTGAGATCCAACCAATTTCAAGGCCAAACGGTCAGCAATCACAGAAGAGGCACCAATGGAAATGTTGGCAAAAGGACCGGCATGCACAAACACTGGCGTTCCCTCTAAAGTTTGCATCAAGTTTGGTTTCACAGCATCTTTCAGTAGAGCAGTGATGGCACCGGCACAGCCAACATCCTCGGTAGTGATTGGTTCTCCAGCTTTACTGGAACCAACGACCATTCTTCCAACACGTTCTCTAAGATCTTTCAAATCTCTTGATAAAGCCAAGATAGCCATGATTTCTGAAGCAACAGTGATGTCGAATCCGGTTTTTCTGGTGAAACCTTTCTCAGTTGGATTTTCACCGACAGTGACCTGTCTCAAGAACCGATCATTGACATCCACCACACGTTTGATTTGAATCGATTCTGGATCCAAGTCGAGTCTGGCAAACCGGGAAGCCTCCTCCTCGGTCAATTTGTCCGGGTTGGTCTCGGTGATTCCCAATTTTTGTAGTCTCTTTAGCATGGAAGGCGTGAACTTTCTCTCGCCCTTCTTGACAGGAACCAGACGCTTGTATAAAGCCTTGTCACCTTGGGTGGCCTCGTGGAACATTCTGGTATCAATAGCAGCGGCAAGAAGATTGTTGGCTGCTCCAATAGCGTGGATGTCTCCAGTCAAATGCATGTTGAATTCATCCATTGGAATGACTTGGGCATATCCTCCACCGGCAGCTCCACCCTTCACACCAAAAGTAGGACCCATGGAGGGTTGTCTAACATTAGCAATGGCAGGGATCTCCAAATGAGCTCCCAAAGCTTGAACAATACCCATAGTGGTGGTGGATTTTCCTTCTCCCAAAGGAGTAGGGGTGATTCCAGCCACAAGAACGTAATAACCATTGTCTCTCTTATCTTTCAGACGGTCGTAAACTTCCAAAGCAACTTTTGCCTTGTAATGGCCGAATTGCTCGAGTTCAAACTCCTTGATTCCCAATTCTTCAGCAACTTCGGTGATATGCTTTGGTTGTTGGGCACGAGAAATATCGATATCGGACGGCACTGGGTCCAAACACTTGAGTGGGAGAGGGTCGCATTTAACTGGTTGTGATTCTTTCTCCAATTGACGTTTGGCAGCAAGATAGACGTTGTCAACAAGCATAGCCACGGTCATTGGACCAACTCCACCAGGCACAGGAGTCACAAACGAGGCTTTTTCAACACATGCGGCATAATCCACATCACCCACCAACTTGTGGCCAGATTTGGTTTCTGGAGCATCCACATAGTTGATACCAACATCAATCACGATGGATCCAGATTTGAGCCATTCACCTTTGACAAAGTTAGGCTTTCCAAGAGCAGCAATAACAATGTCAGCTTGCTTCACAATCTCTCCAATATTTTCAGTCCGACTGTGGCACATGGTGACGGTACAGTTGGCCTTTTTGAGCAATGCTGCCACCGGGGTGCCAACAATATCTGAACGGCCAATAACCACAGCATGTTTTCCCGAAAGTTGAACACCAGTCTGTTCTAAAAGACGCATGCATCCATTAGGAGTACATGGCAAGAACATAGGCTGACCATCTTTCTTGGACAATTCCCCAACATTGAATCTATCAAACCCATCCACATCTTTTTCGGTAGCCACACTGTTAGTAACTTTCACCTCGGTAATGTGTTCTGGCAACGGTAACTGGACCAAAATTCCATGGACCTTGTTGTCATCGTTCAACTCCCTAATCTTATTCAACAAGGTCTTTTCGTGAGTGTCCTCAGGGAGCTTGATGACATTACACTCAACACCAGATTCAGTAGAGGCCTTAAGTTTCATTCTGACATAAGCCGAAGAATCAGGTCTGCTTCCAACTTGAATAATGGTAAGAGAAGGCTTAAAACCTGGGTTTTGACTCTGGATCTTGGAAATGGCATCTTTGGCCTCAGACCGGATCTGAGCAGCGAGTTTGGTTCCCGACAAGACCTGCGCAGCAAGAGCGCGAGCAGACGTGCTGAATCGTTGCAGCTGCACTGCTTTAAAAGAACGTGCTCTTAACATGATGAAAAATTCTGAGCTTCGATGGTTTCTATCGAAATCTATAAATCTATATCCCCTTGCTCAAGAATAATTTTTCAATTAATTTATTTCAAGTCAGAAATTGTGTCATTGCAGCAGGAAACTTTAAATTTAGGTTGACTCTGCTTAAAGTGGAAATTCAGTAAAAGGTCAAGTCTTCAAGACTATAATTACAATTTGAATCGATAGATCGACTCTACTGTTTCAATCTCCATCCTACATCCTCATCTTTTGACCCCTGCTCCCACATTAATTTCCACATGTTTTTAATTATTTAAATTTTTCACAACATTTGTTTTTGTCGTACTATATACATTATCTCTGTTTTCCTCTAGGCCTGTCCTTCACCTTATTCTTATTAACGTGCTTGCCTATTCTGGTCTTAAATCCACCCTTAGCAAGAACACCCCATGGAGACATAGGTGGTTTGTTACCCTTAGACTTACCACGTCCACCTCCAAGAGGGTGATCCACTTTATTCATGGCCACACCTCTAACTGTTGGTCTGATACCCATGTTTCTCTTTCTACCGGCTTTACCCAAACTCTCATTGTGATGAGCAGAATTGGAAGTCACACCCAAAGAAGCACACGCCTCAAGATTCACATATCGTTGCTCTCCGCTCTGCAGTTGCACAATTGCGCGTTTCTTCTCTAACTCCTTGGAAACAATACGAGCGTATGTTCCTGCCGCACGACAGTACTTAGCAGGACCATCTTTGTGCTCTCCCACATTGTATACGATGGTTCCCACCGGAATCATAGAAATTGGGAGACAATTACCTCTTCTGGAGATCCGCACCGAAAGGATGGCAGGGTCCACTTTACCTCCCATCTCTTGCATAATTCTATCTGGAATTCCTTCTCTAAAAGATTCCACCTCATCTCCAGCTCTGAGTCCCTCACAGGCAATAATATATGACAATTCTCCAGTCTCGTTGTGTTTCACTAAAGCGATATGCGAGGTTCTATTTGGATCATATTCAATTCTCTGCACCGTCTGTGGACCCGGAAGAGCTCTCAAGTAGTCTATGATACGAATCCGACGTTTGTGTCCTCCTCCACGATGTCTAACCACAATTTTTCCCGTATGATTACGTCCAGATTTGGACACTCTAGTCACAGTGAGCGGCTTATGCGGCTTTCCAGACCACAAATATGGATAGATAGGACGTCTCCACCATCTCAAACTCGGGGAGTACGGCTTGAACTTCTTAAATTGAATTTTCTCTTTGGTCAACTCAATCTGTTTTCTAGTAACGGTATCTTGTTTCTCAAGTTCTGTTTGCTCAATCTTTCTCTGTCCAATGAAGACCTGACTGGCAAATCTAAGACTAGATAACTGGGCCATTCCCGGAGCTAATATAGCTCTGGTGGGCACCTTAAATAAAAAAGACATAGTCAGTTCTCGAGCTAGATGGTTTTTTTTTCACCCTCAAATAATTTTGATTTCGAATGCTGGCATAACAACCACGTACACAACATTATGCCCGACGAATAAAAAAATTCATACTTCCAAAAACACTCTGTTAAACAGATTCCGACACATGTTTGCATCCCGTCAATTTGTGAGAAGATTGGCCTCGGCCACCCCAATTAAGCCGCCAGTCCAGTTGTTCGGTCTGGATGGTACTTACGCTACCGCATTGTTTACCGCTTCTGCTAAAGACTCTTCCATCGACAAAGCTTTCCAATCTGTCCAAAAGCTCAACACTACCATCTCCAAGGATGCCAAAGTTGCCCAAATCTTGTCCAACCCAGCCATGTCTTTGGATGCCAGAACCGAGATTGTCTCGGTTTTGTCTAAGGACTTGAAATTGGACCCTGTCGTCTCCAACTTGTTGACCGTGTTGGCCGAGAACAACAGATTGTCCATGTTTGGAGCCATTGCCAAGCAGTTTGGTGTGCTTAATGACGCCTACAACGGTGTGGTTGAGGCTACTGTTGTTTCTGCTAAGCCATTGGATTCCAAGATCCTTAACAAATTGTCAAAGTCTATTGCTGCTTCCAAATTCGTTGGACCAGACAAGACTTTGAAGATTAAGAACGAGGTTAACCCTGAAATTTTGGGTGGTTTGATTGTCGAGGTTGGTGAGAAGTCTGTGGATCTTTCTCTTGCCGCCAAGGTCAACAAATTGAACAAGGTTTTATCGGAGACTATTTAAAGACATAGATAGCAATGAAATAGTAGATGAAATATCATAAGTAGGAGGATTTCGATCCACAGTCGGGTGACGTTTCCATGGTTTTACACCTGTTGCCATGGGAAATCAATTTTTCTTCCCCTACCTAAATCTTGAGCTGAGTGAATTCTCTTGTTTTTTTTTCATGAATGTTGAACAACACTTTGGTCTCTTGAACCTGGGCGATTATGTGGATATCACTGACCAGTTCTTTCGCATAGCCTCTAATATAGAGTACGGGACTATTGTCAAGTCGAGACAGTTCAAACTTCTGGAAGGAACTCATGCTTTGGAAATGTTTAACCCAAAGCTTGATACCTCTCTTTTAACCCCTGAACCTTTGGATACACATATAGAAAGTTTGGACCAAGTTGCATGGATTATGATCCGATTATTGGGTTGTGTTTGTGCGTGGCTGGACAACAATTCTCTCAGTGTGAGTGTTTTGAGTTGCTATTATGTTGAACAAATCATTCAGGGAAATCCTGTCGAAGGTGACCTTGTTGAAAACTGTTTGACACCCTTTGTCAAGGGAATAATAAGATTTGTGGGGGACGTTCTTGAATTAGGACTTTCGGGAGTGATCTATGAGGAAGAAGATCTTAATACCCAAACCATGGATCAAGATTTTTCGTCGTTTGATTCTAAATCCACATTTAATGACCTTGAAAGAGCCATCTCTTGGATAAAACAACAAGGTGAATCACCTGCTAGTCAGATCTGCACAAAGTTGCTCAAACTTGTTCAGCAAACTTTGTCTATTGGTGGTCTTAAAGATCTTCGTTTTGAACTATACCAATACCAAACCAATCTTGACGTCGCTCCACTTGGATTCATCGATATTGCGTTGGATTTACTTCAACAAATGAAGTCATCGACAACTTTGGAGTACGTCAATTCTCTTCCAAAAGTTAACTGTTTTTCAGTGACAGTTCAGAAGATGTTAAACAATCGTACTCCTCCCAAACCATTGGTTCATTCAAAGTTTGAAGCTTCCCTGACTAACCTCACCAAAATGTTCACAGACCTCAAATTCATGTGCAAAGTGAGCATGGTCAAAGATGTGATTGAATTGTATGAATACTTAAATATTTTCATGTCACGTCGTCAATTTACCTCAGATCCGGACGAAATTCTAGGAAACCATGTGGTGGTACGTGCAATGATGCAGTTGTTTCTGATTCGTGATGATCGATCTATTCTAGGATCAACTAATGCCAATATCACGTCTATTTTGGTAGACTTCATGGATAAGATCTCGCTTCAAAACTCAAAGATCCGTCAGGAAACTTTATCCTCAGATATTGTTGCTGGCTTTGATAAAGTGATCGTTCAAACGGAACCTGCATTCTATAATTTCTTGACCTCAATTTCCCAAAATCCTTCGAGACAACGACAATTTGGTAACAAAGAGCTCATCATCTGGGATTCGATCCAGGTGGAAGCTGAAAACTTTGAGATAAGCATCAGTTCCCAACTTCAAGACAATTTCTCCGACTCAGATATGCCTGTTATGCCTGTTTCCTCGTTCATTTACTATCTCAAACTCACAAGAATGGTGGATCTACTATTCAGGTCCATTGAATTGGACTTGTATAAGGATTGTCGTGAAATGCATCTTGGATATTGGTTATTGATGCATCAATTGGATTATTTGATGCAACATATCGGACGATTGTTGGATACCAATAAATTACGTGAGTTGCAAATCGAAAATTACGCTAAACGAATCAAGAAGGCGAAAGGCGATAAAAAGGCCAAGCTCAAACTGGAATACGAAACCAAAAAGGCTTTTCTTCCTCAGCTACGAAAAACAAGACTCTATCTCGAGTCACAATTAATTAAATATAAGATACACTCCAATTTAGCAAGATCCAGGGTCACATTATTTCAGATCTTGAACAAGCACGGGTTCTTGGATCTACCAAAGCTTTGCAAAGTACCAGAAAAGATCTTATACAATCTACAGTTCAAGCCATTTCAATCAATTGGTGTTCCTCAATTACCATCTTACGAGGAATATCAAGCTGTCATGAAAGAGCAATCGGAATACTTTGACCAAGCACTACGGAAATCTAATGGTGTGTTTATCAAGAGTATCATGAAGACTCTATCGGACGAAATAGGGAACGATCTAAAATCATTGGAACCAATGGTTGCAAAATTGGAATTCCCTAATTTCATCTCAGAAAGCTTAGTCCAGGAGATCAGGCTATTGAAAAAGGCTAATGTGGCAACTCAGTTGACGTTGAGCCAGGTGCTCAAGGAAATTGAGCCTTCCAAACCAGGTTTTAGAGTGGTGTTCGAGAAAATCGGCCACCATCTTTATTACCCTAACATAAAAATCACGGAAAAATAAATTGCATCTTGTACAATCCCAACAAACTGTGTCGGACGGTGGCTACGGCATCCGCTAAGGAAGAAATCGATTCTCACCGACATAGATCAGTAGAAGTAGTCGACCCCTTAAGTCGACCTCTCCAACCCTGCTTAAAGTCACGTGACAAAATATTTGATTTTTTTCAACCCGTTCAAATTTTCATTTGGTTGAAAAAATTTACTTAACATTTTACCATGCCTCCAAAGTTCGACCCTAATGAAGTGAAGTTTATCTACTTGAGAGCCGTTGGTGGTGAAGTCGGAGCCTCCTCCGCCCTTGCCCCAAAGATCGGTCCTCTTGGTTTGTCCCCAAAGAAGGTTGGTGAAGACATTGCTAAGGCCACCTCCAAGTTCAAGGGTATCAAGGTTACTGTTCAACTGAGAATCCAAAACAGACAAGCTCAAGCTTCCGTTGTGCCATCTGCTTCTTCATTGGTGATCACCGCCCTTAAGGAGCCACCTAGAGACAGAAAGAAGGACAAGAACGTGAAGCACTCTGGTAACATTCAACTTGAAGAGATCTGGGAGATTGCTAGAACCATGAGAGAGAAGTCTTTCGGTAAGACCCTTGCCTCTGTGGCTAAGGAGATTCTTGGTACTGCCCAATCTGTTGGATGCAGAGTTGGTGGTAAGAACCCTCACGCTATTATCGAAGCCATCGACGCTGGTGAGATTGATGTCCCAGAAAACTGAGCTGATATGTACAAGGTGCAATATATCATAATACAGAAACAAAAAGTCAATTTCCATTTCTATTCACAGTTTGCCAACACTCTGGTGCCAAATGATGCCATATTTGGTTCCTATTTTGGTGCAAACAAGATCGATCTGCTTCCTACTCACCATGGATGATACTTTTATCATTAGTGATTCCACTGGTCCATTTCAGTTTCAGACATTCTTCGTAAACACCCGTAAACACTAGTAATCAACGCTCCCCGACTTAGTAACGATAGTGATGAAAAAGTCTTAATAAATGAATGGTTGATACACGACCATCTAGATAGCCTAATTTATGTAAACAAGCAACAAATTATATTCATTTTCTCCATGTCGGATTCGATTGATAGGGTTTTTGTTAAGGCCATTGCTACCATAAGGACTCTTTCTACTCGATCTCCTAAGAGTTCTCTTCCACGGCCACCGTTGACTAACAGGGTCAAATTATATGGTCTTTACAAACAGGCAACTGAGGGCGATGTGACAGGCTTGATGGATAGACCTATTGGATCGCGACCAGAGGACGAGGCTGCTAAGAGAAAGTGGGATGCATGGAAGCATGAAGAAGGTTTGAGCAAGACAGAAGCAAAGAAGCGTTATATTTCGTACTTGATTGAAACCATGAGCACACATGCAAACGAGTCTGTGGAGGCTCGAGAACTTTTAAGCGAGTTGGAATATCTTTGGGATCAAGTCAAAGACCAGGTGAAGGACCACCAAGTTTCCCCAACCTTTGCAGAATTACAACCCGAGCCGCCATTTTCAACTAGAACACAGTCACCCGCCCTATCACTGTACAGATTGACATCGTCAGGATCCAATGCCAATATAGTGCGACCAGTCTCTAGACTGTCTATGGCTAGTGGATTGCAAATGACAGACAAGATGCATCAACCCATAAATGGACAACGAGCTACAAGTAGCAACACGGTGGTTTCCAATGCTGCTGCCGGAATGAGTGCCAGTGGATTGAGTAGCCATGGGACCGATTCTTCTTTGACTCGCAACCTGGACTTTGTGCGTTGGCAAAACGATATTAATTCAACATTGAACAGATTGAACTATGAGATTGCAAGTCTACGATCTATGGGATATCATAGCACTATTCCAGACCCACCCAGTTCACATAGAATGAGACCCAAGAAGGATCGATCCAAGAAAAGTGGTTTCACCAGAATCAGGCAGTTAGTTGTGCTTTTGGCGATCAAGGTCTTCAAAGTTGTAAGAACATTTGTGAAACACGCTGCGATAGATTCCGTGATTGTTTTAGTTTGTGTTGGCGTGCTGCGCAGATTTCAACTAATTCAGGGCAGTGAATCACAATTAGGCTATGTACTTGCTTCAGGTGCAGAAACAATCATGAGACTTTTACATGCATTTTTCCAGACATTACTCCCGAACGGA
>JAJMAM010000025.1:0-31192 GCA_030572655.1 Ogataea allantospora
CTACTATGACAGATATTGATAGGCAATTCAACTTTCTAATGGAAAGAATTCAACAGGAAATATATGGTCTGATTATGTGATGTCTCAAGCAGCTACCATTTGTGTTAACATTGAGATTCTGAATTAGAAAACTTTAACTCCAACCAATTTCTGATGCTCAATGACTCAGCTATGTCACGACTGACTCCTCTAAGATTCACTGTCTCTGTCTCTCTGTAAATGTAACCTTGGCGTATTCTATCTACAATGATCGAGGGCAGAATATTAGTATAACTACTTATCCTTTAATTCATCATGAATAATTAAGAAACCTTGAATATAAAATTTAACTGTTGAACACTCTTCAGTTAGAGAGTTAATTTGCTACGTTTTGTAGATTCTGTTGGAGTCTTTCCATTAGATAGTTGAATTGCTTATCGTTATCTGTCATTGTAAATGATATAATCTTAATGTACTTGAATAAATTTTTACCTTAACTTAATACTTTGATACGTATTTCCAGTCTGCAAAGTTATCCCATAAGTCAGATATACTTACTCTTCGGTAGTAGAGAACAAGATTCACGGAGCGATTTTACGTTTTAAACCGACGGACGTAGCGATAGTACTCCACCCTTGGTTTCAATCGAGCCTGAACACCGTCTTTTTGAAGTATCCTTTAGAAATCTAGCATAACCCAACCAAAGACCTTCGGAAAGAAGTTTTACATTTCTCAGCAGGATTTGCGTTTACTCATAGGTAATCAATCAGATCTGACTCGAGTCAAGTGTGGCTTGAGGTGCAGTTACCATAGGCTAGCTTTGTTGATTACCAAGTCAGAGAAGATGGTATAACGCAATGAAAATCTACTTGGATTGAGACAGTATTTCTGTCCAAAGAAGTTGATAATAAAAACTGTAATTGATAGCCTGAGCATATAATAAAATTACAAAAAAGTCAGTTAGAATACAAGAAACGTAAGTAGACGGAAAAGCTGTTGCTATCAACAAATTCCGAGATAGTTTAGTGGTTAGAATTCTCGCTTGTCACGCGGGAGACCCGGGTTCAATTCCCGGTTTCGGAGATTTTTTTTGAATTTTGGTTTGAGAAGCATCAAAAAAATATAATAAATCTGGTTAATATAAAAAAAGTTTTGAAAGATTTTTGAGAAGTTCGCAAAATATCCATTTGCATTTAGTCATACGCCTCAGTTTCATCCCTTCTTGTGATGCTGAACTGGAAGTTATCTAGTTTGCTAACGTCACGACCAGTGGCATGTATTTTCTACATTTTGTTAATATGTCACTCGGTTGGCGCGCTTCGCTTCGGGGTGACCGTTCCACCAAGTAGGGGTCACACCATAGATTTGATACAGCTGAGTAGTGAATATAATTCGCAGCTGAATTCAATTCATAAGCTCAACAGAAAGGAACAACACCTTATAACAGATACCTTTCGGAACGCATTGGCTGACTACATTTCTACTAACACTTGTCTGAGATATAGTTTGAGTGACCACATAGAATTGGAAAGGCTCTTTGGGAAAGAGGCTGATTTTGAGATGTCGAATGTTTTAGTTTCGCTAGATTTTGAGGTACAAAAACCTTTAAACTCTAAGACACAAAAATTAAGTGTAAACATGATCGACAGACATGGAAACACTTTGCGACGCAACGACAATATACAAGACTTAAATGTTCAAATGGTTATAGACATACCTCTTTATGACCATAAGGACGATTATAGAACCGAATATTTTGATCTTTGCTTTGAGAACATCAAGATTGACCAATCCTGGAGAACACCGCCCCAAAATATTGATATTTATGTCACGATGAAGTTTGGAGCACCACAGATCTTGAGCACGTATGAAAAAAACTCAAAAGGAATTGAAGACGTGAAAAGCGAGTTATTTAAAGTTGAAAATGAGATTGATCACCTAACAACGCAAATGAAGCAGATGTTATTGAACGAGAGTAAACTCAGGAATGTTAACGAAGCAATTTTAAACAATTTCTCAATTCTGAGTTTGATTTTAGTATGTGTTCTCGTGCTTCTAAGTGTACTACAGCTCAGGTGGTTTGTTGGCTACATGCGAGCAAGGAATATAATGTGAAAGTTGCGGCTGGGCCCTCACTAAGTACAGATACAATCTTTTCCCCACTGTCTTGAAGAATTTACTACTGACTGGTCTTGGACATTATTTATACTTGAGAAATTACGTCTTTGATTCTCGCACAGAGACTACGTTGTACATAGAAAAGTTGGTTCTGTTCAGTCACATGTGATTCTGAATTCAAGGAATTAACTCGGATTACGGATCCCAGAACGCTAAAGTCTACCATCCGCTGTATTTACCTTATTTAGTAACATTAAATGTAACTTCAGAAAAAAAAAGGTTACTTATGAGAAAATTATATATCCAGAAATCGGCTTTGTCGCGGTTTCTTTACTTTAAACATGAACTTAGAAGGCAATTCGGTAGTTCAAACACCCGAATTACCAGTATGCATCCATTATTACTGGAAAAGGCTTCAAGCTTGAAAGTTGAATTTCTGAAGCTTCAAAACAAGCTCTCAACTGACCAGGGGTTTAATGTGGAAGATTCCAAAAAGCTCAATAGCCTATCACAAGTTGTGTCTCTTTATGACGAGCTACCAACGCTCATAGATGAGATATCTGGGTTGAAAGAAATCATTTCTGAAGAAGGTGAAGATCAAAGTTTGGTGGAGGATGCCAAAATTGATTTGAAATTGGCTGAGGACAGAATTCGAGCTGTACAGGAATCATTAAAACTGAAACTTTTGCCACCTGTACCTTATGCAGATAGTCCATGTCTACTAGAGCTACGACCCGGCGCGGGTGGCCACGAGGCCAACATTTTCACTGAGAACCTTTTAGATATGTACATCAAGTATTGCCAGCTTCACCGATGGTCGTTTGAATTGCTGTCCCGAACTTCACATACATCCGGAAAGGGTGTAACTGAAGCCACATTGATGATAAATGAACCGGGGTCGTATGATCGACTTCGTCATGAGGCTGGAGTGCATAGAGTTCAACGTATACCAGAGACGGAGAACAAAGGTCGAGTTCACACGTCTGCTGCAGGCGTGATCGTGTTGCCTAAAATCGGAGACAATGTCACTGATCCAGGTTACAAGAAGTTCTCTCCTGATGAATTACGAATTGATGTTATGAGAGCCAGCGGATCTGGTGGCCAACACGTTAATACTACTGAATCTGCAGTAAGAGTGACCCATATACCTACCGGAATCGTGGTCAGTATCCAGGATGAACGTTCTCAGTTGAGAAATAGAGAAAAAGCGATGACAGTTCTGAGAGCCAGATTGGCGGAGCTCGAGTTAAAGGAAAGACAAATCCGTGAAAGGGAACAGCGTACAGATCAAGTCTCATCTGTGGACAGGAGTGATAAGATTCGTACCTATAATTACCCCCAAAACCGACTCACAGATCACAGGTGCAATTTTACCCTGTATGATTTGGAAGGATGCATGATTGGGGAGAGATTAGATGATGTCATTGATAACGTGGCTTCAAAAGAGACTGAAGAACGCGCACTTCTACTAATTGACTCCATGAAATCTAAATTTGGTCAACATTGCCTTGAATAATAATGGTGATGACAAGCTTACATATCAAATTCAACCGTGGTCGTTGCTTTTCTCTGTCGTTATAGGGCATGTAGCCCCAAAAATGGACAGATTCTGCGGAAAAAATTGTTCAGTTTTGAGCATTAGCTTGTGACTTGAACCAAAAGTAGTACAAAGACTATGTATAACTAAATAAACTATCTTCTAGACTGTCTATAGTCATTTGTGTGCAGATGACCCGCCAAGTAGCAAATTATGTGGCTAAGCATACTGTGGCTAATAATTTTATTGGGTGGCAAAACAAAAAACACTCGAGCGAAAAACATTGAATTTACTATCAAGAGTTACAGCATTAAAAAATGACGACCTATACTCTTGATGATGCTCGTCAAGCCGTTCAAAGACAAGATTTTGCTGGAGCAGAAGAAATCTATTTAGACCTTTTACAATCGAATCCCTCTGGCCTCAATTTCAGAAATGAGAAGCTTCTCGATATGCAGGAAGTTTGTATTCAAGAGCTTGGAGAGCTTTATCGTGACAGAGGTGAAAGAGACAAACTTATATCTCTGGTATCAAAAGCCCGCCAATCAATGGGCTCTCTGGCCAAGTCGAAAGCTGCTAAAATCGTAAAGAATCTGATAGACTTAATTGAGCGTTCGACGTTCCATGATGCAATAGATGTCACAATACAAGTCACGAAGGATTGTATTGAATGGGCATTGAAAGAAAAGAGAACTTTCTTAAGGCAATCATTGCAAATTAAACTAGCAGCTCTTTATTTCAAGATCAAGGATTACATCAATTCGCTTGGGGAAATAAACCCTCTTTTAAAGGAGTTCAAAAAACTGGACGATAAGTCGTCTCTCGTGGAAGTTCAATTGCTTGAGTCAAAGAACTACTTCCAACTGAAAAATTATGCCAAATCCAAAGCTTCCATTACATCGGCAAGAACATCAGCTAACGCTATTTACTGTTCATCACAGCTTCAGGCTGAACTGGATTTAATGAGCGGAATTTTGCATGCTGAGGATAAAGATTTTGATACAGCTTACTCATACTTTTATGAAGCGTTTGAAAATTACCAAGTTCATTCAGATGACGAAAAAACTATCAAAGTGCTGAAGTATATGCTCCTGTGCCGAATTATGGTAGGTTCAATTGATGAAGTGTCTTCGCTTTTAAACAACAAGAATATATCGAAATTTTCCAATAACAAGGACATCGAATCTATGAGGGCAGTCTCAATGGCCCATTCGAATAGATCTCTCAAAGAATTGGAGGATTGCCTGAAGTCATATGATAATCAATTAACTCAAGATGTGATTATTAGATCCCATTTATCAGACCTTTACAACTCACTCTTCCAAAGAAATTTGCTGAAGTTAATAGAGCCTTATTCTTGCATTGAGATATCTCATATCAGCTCTATGATTGGATTACCAAGAAATATCATTGAAAGTAAGTTAAGCAACATGATACTGGACAAGATTTTTTATGGTGTCTTAGACCAAGGCAACGGATGGTTAATTATCTACGATGAACCCCAACAAGATGAAACGTATGATCTAAATTTGAATGTGGTGAAAACAATGTCCGGAGTGGTTGATTTACTCTACGAGAAGGCTTCAACTTTAGATTGATTTCATTTTTGACATTATAGGACGTGCAACATTAATGAGAGCACTTCTCGCAAGTGATAGTCGAGTATTTTTTCAAAAAAGACTTGAGCTCATTTGACGTTTTGAAAATCTCATAGATTTTGTAGTCATTGTTTGCGAGAATGTATATTGAATCGATGGCCTCAGAGAGAAGAAGTTCACTAGAGTAGTCGAGATGGTCAATTACGACGTCAAACATAGTATTGAATATTGCAGGAACATACAGCTCTCTAAGCTCGTGATAGATAGCTTGTTCCAAAGCTTCAATAGCATTATCATTCGAAAGATCCAGTAAGAAAGAACTCGTGAGGTCCCGCATGGAGGACGCTATTGAAACCACGTTTTCAATTATCTGTTTTTCTGATGAAACCTGACTTGAACCGCGAAATTTCTGAACCAGTTCAAAGTTTTCAGCAAGCTTTTGATATTGCAATAATTCACTTAATTTGTAAGACGATATTTTGAACAGACCATGTTCGTTATCCTCATAATCATCCACCGACTCAACTCTAAATCTATAATCTTTGATAAGCCCAGTAATGCTGAGAGACTTGACCAGTTCTATGGAGGCTTCTAACTTTCCGCATAGGAGTAATCTCCTGAGTAGCGAGTTCAGCGCCTCAAGACAGTCACTAACTAGCTCAGCATCATAAAGCCAATGAATTGCATTGAACAGTTTCAGATCAGAATCGGTGACTTCAGAGTTTAAACTGACTTGTTGAGGTGAGGAGTAGGAATCTTTGGTTTTGTCAAAAATTGTGGCCACATATATTTTCAAAATTGATTGTATAGGCAAATTGAGCTGCCTCATAAGTTTGAGTTGTCTGAATCTATCATGTCTGTTCAATTGAGTATTCGCGAGAAAATGTAAATAGGCCGAGACCAGCTCTTCATCACTAGGAACATATGAAATGTATATCGGAACAAGGTCGTATTGTTTGTACAGCATCAATCTTGAAATGTATGACTTCAGCAGTTGTGTGTATTCAAGATTAGTAATTATCTCTTCCCCAAAAATCAGCTGTAGGATTATAGCCAAATGAACCAAGACTCGTAATAAGTATGCGTCACTGGTCAATTCATAGGTATCGAAGTCCGACACACTATGTGCCAACAAAGTGTGCAACTTTCTCAAACAGGTTCTCATCAGTAGCGAAACATTATTCGAAATTACTGAGCCCATCAAGACCCTTAATGGATGCCTGCTTTGTTCCTGAACCTCAGGATCTTGACATGATGATAAGATATTCAAAATCTCCTTCACTGAACTGGTAGCTTTCGGTGGTACCGGTAGCTGGGATACCTCAGGATACGATCTAAGCTGATTATCTGCCCAGGAAGCACACTTTAGTAATTCTTGGTCTAGTTCATGATTGAAAAGATTGTTGAGATAGATCAGTAACTTGGACTCCCAAGAAGAAGTAAACTCCTCACAAGAACTCACATCACCACACAAATAGCCATAGCAAGCTAGCTCATTTCGCGAACACTGACTTTTCTGTGTGAGCTGATAAATTGATCGCCTCCACATCAATTTGTTTTTAATCCCTAGAGTATAAGAATTGAAATCTTTGAGGTCGACTTGAGGATCAAAAAAGTCCTGAAGTCCAGAAAGGGTTAAAGCAAATGTCCAGTTATTCGTATTCTCACACAGGTGAAGTAATTCGTCAAATTCGCCAACTAAAAGCAAATGAAACGATTTTCGGTAAAACAATTCATCACTCAATTGATCAGTTTCTTCTAGCAAATTAGAGGATTCAGCGCGCAAAAGCACGTCAGGATCCAGATAATTTGATTGAGAAGTAGAGGGATGGTTAGCTTGGATCCTAAGCTTTGTGTCCAACCACTTGGTCGCAGGAATCAGATCGCCTATTCCCACATTGTCACCACTTGTAAGATTCATCTTAAAACTCTTCGATAACCATTTCAATATTGCATATATCTGAGAGAGATTAGGATTAGTTGATAATATTTGGTCTGATGCCACAGTTTTCGAGGTGAATTTATTGATATTAGCACCAAAATTGGGAGTTGCGCCCAGATAATCCTTACTGAATTTATTTTCCAGTAAAATTTCAAGGAGGTCCCAAAATTGACTCTCTAAGATCCAATTTTCTATAGTGCTAGTACTTTCATTTCGTTCATATGAATCCAAGAGTTCCCTCGCCGAAAACTTTTTGAACTCTCGTACCAGTTCATTGACAAGGTGTTTTCCGAAGTTGAGCCTGAAGTTTTTTAACACTCTTGCAAAATAAATATGTACATTATCATCTTCAACCTGTGGATCTAGATCAATCGGTAGTTCAGCTGACTTGTTTGTTCGGTTCTTATCATCAAAATTGAGTACCCTCGACATCAGATTTAAATTTTCATACAAATTTGTATTGTTTATATCCTTTTCCTAATTTTGAGATACACATAACATGTTTTGGCAGATGATGTGTTCAAAGGAGGAAACCAACAAGAAGAACCAAACTCGAAGTTCTTTTTTTGTTTCTGCTACGACGATGGTTGAGGTATCACTGACTGTCGGAAAACTTGATGCTTCTCTGGCACTATTACTTACAAAAGATCACCATTTAATTGAGTTTCCTACCATCTTACTTCCCGATGGAATCTCGACTGGCTCAATTGTCAAAATCAATTGCGAGAGGGATTTTAATCGGGAAGAGATCGAAGATGCCAAGTTCGACAGACTACAAGAGGAGATCCTGAATACTTTTGGAAAGAATGAGCCCGAATCTCCGCGGTTAGAAATAGTGAATGTGACACAAACATCGTGCGTCCTTGAATGGGAACCCTTAAATCTGGGAACAGCAAACCTTAAGTCGTTGACATTGTACAAGAATGAATCAAAGCTTGGACTGATAAAGGGCCCATTAACTAAAAAGAACATTAAGCTTAGTGGTCTTCCTGTTGATACAGAATATAGATTTCAGTTGAAATTGGAGACGACCGCCGGTGTTTACCATTCGAACATTGCCAAACTCAAGACTCATAAAATGACAGATCTGAGCGGAATAACAGTCTGTATTGGTGACATTGATTTTACTGATGAGATATTTTCGTTAAAGGACATTGAGGAATCAATACTTAAGATTGGGGCAAAACCTATCGCAAAACATGTCAGGATTGACACTACACAGTTTATTTGTACCCGAAAAACAGGAACGGAATACGAGAAAGCCAAGGCGTTGAATATACCTATTATTCGGCCGGAGTGGCTGAAGGCTTGTGAGCTCGAGCGTAGAATTGTGGGTGTTAGCAAATTTTACCTGGATTCAGAGACTCCCATTTGGAAGAACACAAAGTTTTGGGATTCCAAAGAGTCTCAGTCTCAAGAAAAGGGTTCAGACGTTCCAATTTTGACAACACAGATAAACGACATAGCTCAAACGCAAGCGCAGCTACCAGAAGACAAAACTAAAGAAGTGACAATAGATCCCAAAGATATGTTTGGCGAACAGGGGCTTGTTGAAAATGACCTGGACTCAGAGCCTGCCATCGATGAAATAGTTAGTAAGTGGTCAGAAGATGGAGAAAAAGCTCTCCAGGTTGCTGACGGTAATCATTTGAGTGAGCATGTTGGTGGTGATGGGGATGCTACAGTTATTGGAGAAGGGAAACAATTTGATAAACAACCTTTATCAGCTAAAAGCACTTCGGATGCTGAAGAAGACACCAATGACTTAGTGACTCAAAAAACCCAGGAAGACCAGCTAAGCTCGATTCAAAAATCAGCGCATGAGGACAAGGAGACTACAGAAGCTGACGATTCAAACATTGAAGGTACAATTACAGACAACACGCCAGATACGAATTTAGAAACGTCAAACGTCTCTCAGTCTGACTTGCAAAATGGTTTCAATAGTGATAATTCGAAGGACAGCCCATTGTCACGGGAGCCACCGGAAAAGAATAACAATCCTTCGAGAAAGAAGAAGGGAAAGAAGAAGAAATAAAGATATTTGTTCGAACTATCTATCTATACCATTCAGGCGATCGTAGATTTCAAAAGCAATTTGTTCAAAATATATCCATTCCTATTCGCCTTTTAAGGCTATAATTAGTAGGTCTAAACAGATATTTCTAAATGTGCATATTCTGCATTACTCTCCGAACAATCTTCTGACTCTTCTCAAAACCGAATCTTTGTCGGGGTCGTAAGGATGGTCTTTTGAAGGTATTTCAAGTATTGCCGGAAATGGATCTGTGAATGTGTCTATGGTGAGTCTTATCTTTTCAGCAATATGTTGGTTAATGAGGAGAATCGCGATGTCATCCCTTCCTACAAATTGAGTGAAGCAGCGCTCTAATTCTTCTTCTTTGGTGTTGTCATTGCAAACTAGAAAGTTTCTCTCTTTTCCTGTTTCATTCGATATTTGACCAGTACCGGCTAAAAGCATGCCAGTGATTGTATCTTCATCACCCATCACTGCAAGAAGAGTCCTATTTTTGCTAGCTTCCATGGTTTAGATAAATAAAGTTTTCAGAATAAGGAGGACGGAGAACTTTAAATTAAAAGCTGGCAGCCACAAAACCAAAAATATATATATGCTCGACTAACAATTTTTTTAAGATTACCACGAATGATTTGGAATTTGGCATCTAGATTCAAGAGTCGATCAATTTCGATAAATCCAGCCCGTTTCTTTATGCATGCTACCCCTTTGAATGCTGGTCACAGCAAGTGGGCAAATATCAAACACAAGAAGGCTGCAAACGATGCCGTTAAAGCAGCGAACGCTCACAAGGTCGCTTCCAAACTTACCGTACTGGCTAAACAAGGGGGGGCCGATCTTGCCCAAAACTACCAACTGAGCAATGCTATTGATCAAGCAAAAGCTTTGAATGTTCCCAGAAGAGTGATCGAAAATGCGATCAAAAGAGGAACAGGGGAGCTCAAATCTAATGACAAAATGGAAACCGTGATTTACGAGGGCATGGCACCAGGAGGTGTGGCAATTGTTGTAGAAGCCATCACAGATAACAAGAATAGAACCTTGAATTTTTTAAGACCGTGTTTCAACAAGTATAACCTTGGAATGACTCCAACAAGTTATATGTTCGAGAAGAAAGGCCTGTTTTTGATTGACGTTGGAGAAACGGATTTTGAGTCCGTTTTTGAGAGCTTAATTGAGTATGGCTGTGAAGATATTATTGAAGTTGAAGAAGGGGGCGGAAAGCTGGTTGAAGCGGTTACAGATCCAGGTGATTTCGGAAGAATTGCAAATGAGATCAAAGCTCTCTACAGCATACAGGAAATGCAAATTGGCTTTGTGCCAAATCCGGATATGGTGATCAGTATATCTGATCCAGAGGTTCGGGCTAATTATGAAAAATTTATTAGAAGTGTTGATGAGCTTGAAGACGTCACTCAAATTTACACCAACCTAAAAGAATGAGCTTAGCTCTCATTTCCAGCGGAAAATCCGCAATAATCAAGGTTCCAGGACTCAGTTTCTTATCGTGTATCTTACTGTAAAAACCTATATATATATTCAACTAATCTTGCTTGGTGATAGCTTCCTCTAATTTATCGTCGAAGGTAGGCACCTTTCTACCCAGCTTCAGTGTTTTGTCTGTTCTCAGCTTTTTAGAGGAGAAGTAAATGGCCGAGCAACATGCAACACCACAAGCTGCGAACAGAGGGTAAAGCTCCACGGGGATGTTTTTGATGAAAGAGCCAGATTTCTAAATTGTATTAGTCAAAATTCGACAAATTTGAAGGCCTATACTTACGGCAGCGTTAAAAGTTGGGTTAGTTGGTCTCATTTGTAATGAAGATATGCAAATCTATCCTTGGAAGCAATTCAAAATAACTTTAGCGTAAGTTCAACAATATTACTATCGATCCTTAAATTGTACGATGAAGATTCTGATGAGAGAACCAATCAGCACAAATTATTATAATAAAATGGTTCAGTTGGTTATGAGCACTAATTTCTAAGTTAGACGCGTCGATGAAAACGGTGCTCGTAACACAATTGAAATGATAAATTTTACGACTCCGTTCGCACTGCTGCTGCTCCAGAGGAAGAGCGCGCAGGCAAAATTTGGAATTTTTGCTGGGCCTCAAAAAACAATAGCTACACTAACCGTCAGGGCTATTTAATCACGAATTTGAGAGGGACTCCAGGCAATCAAATGGGGAATTCTACCACATCAAAACATGGCGGAGTTAACCAGCACCGTCGTACGGGATCAAAAACCTGGCTTCACAATGGATCTCCTTCCGCTAATGCCTCCTTAGGAACAACAGGTTCGGTCGGTGGAAGAAAAAGTAATAATCAGATTCAAGGGAGCCAGTTCACTAGCGAGGGGACTCTCTCAAATAATAGTATTCATTCCCAGTCTGATGATATTATCGTCAAACATATGACTGATCGTCTTCTCTATGGGTTTGTTCGGAGTATTGGGTGCAAAGCTATCATAACAACCAGTTCAGGAAGCAAGTATCTGGGAATTCTTTACACCATTGGAGAAATTACAGAATCAGGTGTTTCTATTGTTTTGAAGTACCCCCAACTTCTACGGGAAAGCGTACTTACCGACGCCAAACCGAAGCATGAAACGGGGTACCCTGATACTCTGATGTTCAAGGAAGGAGAAATAGCAATGATGGAATTCGATGACGTTAACTTTTCTCAACAGGACTTATTGATCCAAGGCAAAACAAAAGGTCAAGCAGTGAAGGGGTTCAAGATTGATACTGATATTTCTTCAACCTTGACAGTGAAGGAACGCGAGTTGCAGAAATGGGTACCGGATGATGACTTTAACTCCACCTTAGATTTTGGTCTCGAAGACGACAACTCAAATGAACAGTGGGACCAGTTTGAAGTAAATGAACGCAAGTTTGGAATACAATCAAGTTTTGATGAGACTTTATACACAACAAAAATTTCACGAGATGCCCCAGATTATCAACAAAGGTTAAAGGAAGCTGAGAAGATTGCCAAAGAAATTGAGTCACAGAGTTATAATGGCAATATCCATTTGGCCGAAGAAAGAGGTTTGATAGTTGACGATAGTGGAATTGATGAAGAAGACAAGTATTCCGGTGTTGCACGAGATAATGTACCATCGAACAAAGGTGATGCTGTGCTGATGGATATGCTGAGAGCAAATACAAAAGACGATAAATTTGAGCTTAGACCCGTGGCCCCGGGGAAATACGCCCCTCCGAGACAACGAGCTGCAAATTTCCATGGGGATCCTGCTATCGTAGCAAGCTCTGCGACTGAAAAGCGGAAAGATGCGTCTAGTACTGAGCTCAGGAACTCCAATATTATGGATGCCCCATCTTCTCAAAATGCTGCTTCTTCAAAAGACATGGGAATAGAAGCTCAGAAGCTCAATGTTCAAAATGAAATCAACTCTTTGAAAGAATTCTCTGCTAATTTCAAGGTTCCAACCAAATTTCCTCCCGACCTTCTTCCATTTCTCTCCAAGGACAAGAGTAAACAGAGCGAAATTATAAAAAAAAACGAGCCGGTTGAGGATGTGAGTGTCAAATCGAAACATGAGACTTCTACTAACAGGACTGAGTCTCAGGAGTCCAAAAGTCTACCAATACTAAGCAAGAAGAAAATGGATCCAAGAACAGCCACAACGTTTAAGATGAATCCAAATTCTACTCCCTTCTCCCCTTCTGCTTTTGCACCTCCTAGGATCTCACCGTTGCAAACAGCGGCCGTTCAAGTCTCATCTCCACAGCTGCGAACTAAAAAAGATCCTACTTCCTTCTTCGGTGTGGGTAAAGTGCCAAAAGAATCATTTAATAGAAATGAGAAAGACAGTGCATTTGACACCAAGTTTAACATTTTGATAAAAGCCAGAATTGAGTATGAGGAGAAAAATGAAACCAAGAACGTTTCAATCATAAATATGGAAAAGCCGTTTGCAACACCGCCAACGTGGCCGTCAACCATTGAGGAATCATATAGAGCGGTATTTTCAAAGCAACCAGAATGGATAGCTCCGCCAGCTCCCCCACCGCAGCTTCAGAAGCGAATGTACCAAATAGCGCCTCAGCCTTTTCCTATTATGGGACCACCTCCACCACAACAGCAACATCCCCCCGTTCCTCAACCGATGATGATGCCACAACCTATGCAATTAGACCACCACAACATGCACATAGGCCAACCTACTTTTGTTGTGCCCCAATTTCAGCAGCCCCAATTCCTTCCTCTTTATCAACCGCCCCCTAACGTATCTCAAATGGGGTACGGACTTCCCCAAGGTCAAAGTATCCCAAGTGGATCAGTCCAGATGAGACAGCATAACCAACGAGCTCCGCGTAATAATCATTACACAGGACAACAACAACAGACAACTACCAGAGGTGGAAATGGCTACAAATATTAAAGGAATAGGCAATTTTGACGTGGAAGAAGGGCTACTGGCGTTCATAGGTGAAAACTAGTAAGGAAGCTAGTTCTATTCTTGAGGTCACTAAATGATAGCTTTCACTTTGAGAGACCTTGAAGGAAATTATAGTCGTACGTTTGAACCTGTAACTAGCCCATGTTTTCTGTAACTGGTGAGATTTATCCATTTTTATTGCGTTTAAATGAGGTTAAATCAAAAGTTTAAAAATAATTTTTTATTTTGTTGATCCAGAATAGGAGTTATCAACGTAGTGCGATGAGTTCAGTCACCAGGATTCTGGGAGGAATATATCTTAGTTCAATTGAACCTCTGTCTGAGTGCAAGGATCTATGGGCTGATGAAGGAATCAGTCATATAGTATCTGTCCAAAAACAGTTAATACCAGAGCGATATTATGAAGAGCCCTATTCACATCTTCAAATCCCTATTGATGACGACAAAAAATCGAATATCCTTGAATTTTTGCAGATCACAAATAGATTCATCTGTTCAGCTCTCTTCGAAGACGCAGAGATAGCACCAGAGTTGGCGAGAACTACCAGGCACAAATCAAAAATACTGATTCACTGTAATGCAGGTTGCTCGAGATCTGTTACTGTGTGCGCTGCTTTTCTAATGAAGTACTACCAAATGAGCTTGGAAACCGCGATATATGCTATAAAGCGCCGAAAATTGGATGCCAATCCTTGTGATTTATTCCTACGCCAATTAAAATTATATTTGGAATTGGATTACACAGATGACTTATCTATTTTGAACAATGCTCCGAAATATAGACTGTTACTGTTGGAGTTAGAAGCCGATAATTTCAGTACGATGGTGAAAGACGATCAACTATACCAAGATTATCAAGATGTCGGTGGCAGTTGGAGTCAACTTCGTTGCAAAAGATGCCGA
Organism: Ogataea allantospora; assembly: GCA_030572655.1. Classification (NCBI taxonomy): domain Eukaryota; kingdom Fungi; phylum Ascomycota; class Pichiomycetes; order Pichiales; family Pichiaceae; genus Ogataea; species Ogataea allantospora. Next base: position 14,545 of record JAJMAM010000025.1, read on the forward strand.
CAAATGCTAAGTTGCTCGTCTTCCTTCGTCTCCCACGACCGTCCTCACGAGGAAGGAGACAAACAAGGGTTGTTCATTAAGAATGCCTACAAATCACGTCGAATTGTGGATATCCAAAAGGCAGCAGACGTGTGTACGCATTTTTTTGTGCAACCTTTGAAATGGATGCAACCTGAACTGTCATTGGGCAAGCTGGAAGGAAAATTTTCCTGTCCTAAGTGTAATAGCAAAGTGGGTGGGTATTCTTGGAAGGGATCCCGATGTAGCTGTGGTAAGTGGATGGTGCCTGCAATCCACTTGCAAAAGGGAAAGGTGGATGAGATTAACTCCAAAGATGTCGTGGCAAATTTTCCAAATCCATAGTCTAGGGACACATCCTAACTACTCGATAGTCATATTATAATCAGAAGACTCACTGACGTCATGAGAAGCTTCAATTTGAAGTCCTGATGTACGCAAACATGGGCTTTCTTGTAGCGGCGCATTATTGTGCGAAGCCATGTATGGCGTTTGGGGTGATGTATTACCAGTAGCAGTCTGTTCTCCATTAGTCCTCACATTACTGGTTCTAAACTGATTAGAAGTTGAAGTTTCAGTGGTGATTGTTGTAGAAGTTAATGGGCCAGAGTGTAATAAGACATTCTCGTGGACAACAGATGCAGTGGGTGGTACCGAGTATCCGTCTGCACGCGAATCAAGTGAAATACTACGATCATCTTGGTATTCTTCCGACGCCATGAATTCTTCTGCGTCATCCAGCTGTACATTGAGGTGATGTGGCTGCTGATCTTCTTCTCCCAAATCTTCTTCTTCATAATCCAATTCGTAAACATCATTATCCGGAATTTCCCCATCAAGGTCGATCTCTTGAGCGATATCTAAGTTCAGCGATTGTGTCAACTCATCAACGCTGTTCCCTAAATCACCACCATTAGCCTCATGATCTTCAGCGTTTATTAATGCGTCCCCACCCTCATAGTTGACAGGGTCATCGTCCAACTCCTGTTCCTCTACCATCTGTTTGAGGGTTTTTTCTACACCTGTTGGCTTCAAATAACAATAGCCCAACTTTCCCAAATTGTTCAGATATTGTAAGTCGTTGGACAGGTTGGTAGTTATAAATTCCAATGTAGAACTGGATGTCTGTTGCGACTGGTGGATTATACGCCCAACATTGGTATTCAAAGACTTTATGGGACCCGGAAATGCTGGAGAATAAGAAGACAACGGAGGAAACTGGTTATTTAGTCCCTGTGACCTAGCACAGTTAGCATTTGTAGCTTGTGAGGAGTTTGATTCAGACATCCACACGTGATGGGCATCTCGTGGAATCAAATCTGGAAAGTACATTTGATTAGTCGAAAATTTGAAAGGTTGAGCTTTGGCAGGGTAGTAAAATTATCTGTGATTGGTATGAAGTAACTATTTTATTTATTTATATATCCTGAGATCAAAAAAGCCGTGTTTCATCAAAATCTAAGATTCAAGATTTTTCTGCGTCATCTATTGATTAGCTCGGCATTCAGGAGAGATCCTCTCAATTCCAGGAGCCGATAGATACCGTTCCTAAAAAATTAGGAGGCCTTAGAATCTACCGATCTCGCACGCAATATGTACGCTGCTATTTACAAATTCTTAAAACAACTCCAATTGGGGGATCAGTCATTAGTTCAATTTTAATTCGTTCGTATCAGACCCGAAAAGTCGGTCCCACTGTCCTTTTTTGTGAAGCATGGCCAGAACCAGGACAACAGGTAGCTGCCAAATAGAACTCCAAAACGTCTTTCTTGCATATTGATTAGCAAGAACGATAGCCTCTTTAGTCGGTCCTCCAGCTGCGATAACTTTTTTGGAGTAGTTTAACTTTTGTTGCCACCAAAATTTGAATGACATATAAGACATCCAACCATTCAGAATGCTCGAATCAATCATAAAAAATGGATCTGTTACATTGTAGTAACACATTGCATAGCAGATTGGAAACATTAGTAATGAATATCTTAAGGCCACCCTCGCATTTAGCTTTGGATTCTCGTAAGCTGTCATAACGTATCCGGCACGCTTGTATTCCTCCCGGATATTATGGCTCAAAGAGTTAAAGTGTGGAAATTGCCAAGCATATAGTAGAAGGGCCAAAGTCCAAGCTCCCGGATCACTAATATTCGAGCACGCGGCCCAACCCATTAAAGGGGGAATCGCCCCCACAACAGCACCCACCCAAGTGTTCAAAATGGAGACTCTTTTTAAAGAAGTGTAAATCCATGAGTAAAGGACGATGTTTGAAAGTCCTAAAAAGGCGACTATAGGATTAACTCCGTAATAAAGGATTCCGCATCCCAAAAACCCTGTGACTGAAGCAAAGATAAACGCTTCGTTTGAAGTGACAGATCCTCGCACCACTGGTCTAGCTTGAGTTCTCATCATCATTCTATCAAATTCAGGCTCCCGTCCCATATTGATCGCGTTTGCAGCTCCAGAAGCTAATAAGGTGCCAATTGTTAGATAAACGAACTCAGGTAGGTTAGTTGAATTTGGGGCCAGGGCATAGGAGCAAATAGATGAGAGCATGATTAAGAATGTCAAATGCGGTTTAGTTAAAGCCAAATACGGAGCACATAATTCTTTCAATGTTTGAGTCTCTCCTTGAATAGCCTGTTGCAAAACAGAATTTTTCCGACCAGTATTCTCGGATTTTAGTCTTACATCAAAGGGAATTTGACTAGTTTTAGGATGACATGCTAGAGTTGACTTTGCCACTGAGGAGATGACGGTTTGCGTAGGTTGGCTTGAAGATTGAGGTACTGACCTAGTGAGCTTCGACGAGTCTATTAGTTTATAATTCGGATCGAATTGCAAATTCAGTTTCGTATTTCCTTTGACATTCTCATTCTGATCAAAATCCGTTGCAACATTGTTCAAGATTTCATTAGAATAGTAATAAAATTGTCGTTTGGTGATTCGAAATAATGATGCCTTCCTTTGAAAAGGACCTGTGTAAGATCCTATAAAATTCCTTCCTGGTATGATAACAGGAGATGCCCCAGAGTAAGCAAATCTCCACATACTAAGAATATTGGCACTATTTGGTGACTGATTTGGCTGTACAAATTTATAAGCTCACTTGTCGAGACAAGATATATTTTTTTGAAGTTTTCTAAATTATTTCTAGTACCATTTGTCTAGTCGGGTAACAGCTCAATTTTAAACTGGAGTTGGATTATTAAACTGTTACGGCTCGCATTATAGTTTGGTACTTTCTATCACTTGTTAGCTTCTATTCCCTCCATGGTATCCTCTCGAGATTCTGATTGAAGCCCGTCGTCAGAATCTTTCGAAACCTTTTCGTTTAGTTTTTTATTTTGAATTTTATTCTCGATCAAGTCATTGAAGGCAATTATGGATCTCACCAAACTGCTAACATAGAGGATCATTAGTTCATCATTTGTTTTGACATTGAATGCTGTAGCAAGATTGCGCGATTCTGAATCTGCGGCATCCGACTCCACCAGCTCCGCAGAAAATGCACTTATGTTTGGAAGAAGGTTGAAAATATCTTGTAATTTTCCGAGAATGACATGATTGACAGGTAAATCGCCTGAAGTGATCTTCGTCAAATAATTGATAATTGTAACAAGTCTATCTTTTAAAGATGTGAGGGATTTGAAGTTATTTGTTAATCTTATTGAAAGATTTCCACACGCCTGATCTCTGATATCTCTAAGCAAATGCTCCACTCCAATTTCTTCAGCTTCTTCAGCAAGAATAGTCGAAGGTAGATGTATAAAAGTCTTCTCGCTTGAAGACCCGTCTTCTTTGATTTCTTCAATAGCTGTGTAGCAGTCAGTGGGAATATCAATTTTATCGGAAGACCTAACGTCCACAATCAACAGCAGAGGAGATGGAGTGAATTTTTTTAAAATCTCATTGATTTTCAAGTCACTACTCTTCAGTTTTGGTCCTGAATGGTACCAGCCTATTAGTCTCTCTTTAGCGTTGATTTTCTTGAACATATCTAGCATGTTTTCAATGAAATTGTGATCGAGGAACCATATATCAGAGTTCTTGTCATCTTCTTCGAAAGGAATCGCAAACGAATTGGTAACCTTGATGGAATTTTTCTGGGTATTATCACCTAAAATCACACCAACCACTCTTTTCGAGGGATTTGAAGTTGATGATGCAGATGATTTCAAAACTCTTTCGTAGTGATCCACAACAGAAAGAAGTACCAGTGGAGCCACCGTAACATTTGTTGAGAGCATGTTGGTTGAATTATACGACGAAATAAAAGACATCTAATAACAAGAGGATATAATGTTTCCAAATAATTTTTGGTGGCAAACACTTAACAGTAACACCCTTGCACTGGGATACAATAGAAGATCTGAGTTTCCAAATCGTGTCTGGAATCTACGCTTCTACTAAGCGCTAAAGTTTCATACTTTTCCTGAATCTTGCCAAAATTTCCCAGGATACAAGTGTGTTCGAAAATAAGTGAGAATAGCAGAAAGAAAAGATATTGCCTTTCTTTCAGCCAATATTGTCTATTTATTTACACATGCAAATAATTCAACAATTGAAAAATATATACAACTCATTTTAATTCCGTTAAACAACGAGATGTTGAGGACGAATAACTTGAAGACTTGCCCTTATTTGAAAAAACCTTTAACGAGAGCATCGATCAATGCTTTTCAAAACCAGCAGAAAGGTTATTACTACTCGTTCCCAAAGATACCGCGGCCCAAAAGAAATATTTTGTATTATAAGGTCACATCCGTATCAATCGTTGGAACGTTGAAGAAACCTTTAGCGAGATCAATAGGAACTGGTTATAAATTTAGCACAAATGTCAATTTTATTGCGAACACGAAGAAGCTTTTGAAAAGTAGACAACTATCCACTAGTCTAGGCCCAAATAAGCTTAAGCGCATCCGTTTCCGTTCGTTATTTACGCTGACCTCTATTTCAGTCATCTTCTTCGGTGTTTGTGCTAGAAATTTTTGTGAAGACTATGGAGAAGACCAGTCCAAGTCACATAATGTGGGATCGTGGCCTCTGTACATCTACTCGAGATTGCCTCTGAATGCACTTTCTCGGTTGTGGGGCCAAGTGAATAATATCGAGCTACCCATTTGGATGCGTGAGCCTGGATATAAGTTTTATTCTTATGTCTTCGGGGTGAACTTAGATGAAATTAAGGACCCAGAATTGAAGAACTACAAGAATTTGGGTGAATTTTTCTACAGGTCGATTAAACTTGATTGCAGGCCAATCGATAATACCGCAGTTCTTTGCTCCCCTTGTGATGGAAAAGTTCTGAAACTCGGACTGGTCACTGAAGAGGGTGGAATTGAGCAGGTCAAGGGGGTTACTTACAAACTTGATTCACTACTAGGAAACAGAGATTCTCCAATGATCGCTGCTCCTCAGCATGCAATTGATGTTGGCGAAAGCGAACGTGAAGCAGAGTTTGTGGATTTGCATGGGGGTGTCAAGACTTTAAATTATATATCAGAAGGAGAACAGTCGCTCACTCATCCCTCAACCTCTAAGATCTTGACAATTTCCAGATCCTTGATGAGTGCGAAAGGGCACAAAGATACAAATAAAATGTATTATGCGGTCATATATCTAGCACCTGGAGACTACCACCGGTTTCATTCGCCTGTCGAATGGGTTGCAACATTAAGAAGACATTTCGTGGGCGAATTATATTCGGTTGCCCCATATTTTCAAAAGACTCTCCAAAATTTGTTTATCTTGAATGAGAGAGTTGCAGTTCTCGGCTATTGGAAACATGGATTCTTCAGTATGACACCGGTGGGCGCTACAAATGTGGGGTCAATAAAATTAAATTTTGATACTCATCTTGCAACCAACGAAGTTTACGAACATGAGATTTATTCTCAAAAACAGTCATTAGGTGACGCACTTGTCGAGAAGCAGAGAATACAGGAGAAGAAAAAACAGAAAAAGAATACGTGTTATGAAGCAAACTACGCGAATGCCTCTACTCTATTACATGGGAGACCTCTTTTCAAAGGTGAAGAAATGGGCGGCTTCAAGCTGGGATCCACTATAGTGCTGGTTTTCGAAGCTCCACCAAATTTTGATTTTTCGGTGAAGGAGGGACAGAAGGTGAAAATGGGACAGAAACTTGGTCTGTTCCGAGATTAATTATAGATTTAGATATGATAATCTTACAGAGACGGCTCTGCTGCTGCCGACTTTTTTCTCTCCGGCTGAAAAAATAGACAGTACCTTAAAACTAAGTGTCACTGAAAAATTTAAACCCCACCAATCATTGTGAAGTATGCTACCTTCACCGGCTCCTTGGAATTCTGCTTTTCAAAGTGCAGTGGCAGCAGAGCTCGAGACCGAGCCATTTGTAACATTTTCGTTTGCGAATGTTGATAGAATCGGGTTGCCTCATACAAGAACCTGCATATATAGAGGATTTCTATTCGATGATCCCAAAACAAATGTTCTACTGTTCACTTCAGACAAAAGGTCGTCCAAGTTCAATGATATATCCCAGAACTCGAATTTTGAAGCATGCTTCTATTTCCATAAGCTCCGGAAGCAATTTAGATTTAGTGGGACTGCAAGAGCAATAACAGACGACCAGCATCCGATCATCAATTTACACAAATCCAGCTTATATCCCCTACTTGAACACAAGACTACCGAATTAGCAGATAAAATAAATGCTGATGCTCTTGTGGTGGATCAAGAATTGGATTTCTATTCCAGTGACATTGATAAAAGCTCCATATCGGAACCTATTACTTATCGAGTCATCTCTCCATCGCAATTACAGTCCATGAATTCAAGTTCTGCCTCATTATTGGAGTTGAATAAACCACTGCATTCACCGACCGAAGCAGAATGGAATACTGAGTGGCAAAGGTGCTGGAATGAGCTCTCGAGAAGTCTCAAGAGGTCTTTCAAAAGACCAACACCCGGAACATTGATAACAGGAGAAAAGTCAAAGCTACTTGATTCAATCAACAGAGGAGTGGATGGGACTTCCTCGGGACAAGAGAATTTTGTGGTCATTTGTATGTTTGTGAAGGCTGTGGATCTTGTGGAGCTCACAGGAGGCGTTGACAAACGTTATTTGTACAAGAAGAGTTACGACATAGATGCCTGGAAAGAGTATGAGGTTTGTCCGTGAACTGTGCCTCTCTGTGTACGACTTTAAGAGTATTATGTTTTTATGGCTACAGTGAACTAAATTACCCGACTCAAGAAAGTTAGCGGCTCGACTCTGCATAAGCTTTCCTAATTAATATTTGCCGCTTAGGAATTGCACCTGATCTGAAGTATCCTTAACGAGAATGCCGCTTTACCAATTTGACATATATATAGGGTTGACTGGACCATTAACTTAACCCAATAATCTTGAAAATGTCTACTTATACGGAAAAGTATTTCCCGCAAGAGCCAACCGGACCAAAAGTTGTTACCGAAGCTATCCCTGGACCAAAGGGAGTTGCAGCAATCAAATCCCTTGGAGAGGTGTTTGACGCCAGATGTGTCTACTTTCTTGCTGACTATGCTAAATCTACAGGTAACTATATTGTTGACTCCGATGGAAACACTCTTTTAGACTGTTACTCTCAAATTGCCTCAATACCTCTAGGTTACAACAACCCAGAACTGATCAAACTCGCAAAGTCCGACGAAATGACGACAGCGATGGTTAACAGAGCTGCTCTGGGAAATTTTGCCGGAGTGGCATATGAGAAAGCTCAAAGAGATTTGCTAAAGTATGCTCCTAAGGACCAAACCTACGTTTGGAATGCTTTATCGGGAGCTGATGCCAATGAGTTGGCTTTCAAGGCTGTGTTCTTCAACTATCAGTCTAAGAAGAGAGGTTTCGAAAAATCATTCACCAGTGATGAGGAGGCCACATGTATGGAAAATCAGGCTCCAGGAAATCCTGAATTAGCTATTCTATCTTTCGACAGAGCTTTCCACGGAAGACTATTTGCATCTGCGTCTGTTACCAGATCTAAGCCAATTCACAAGATGGATATGCCATCATTCAAGTGGCCTAAAGCTGAATTCCCATCTTACAAATATCCAACGGATGACAATGAAGAATTCAACAATAAGGAGGACGAGAGATGCCTTGCTATTGTGAAAGAGTTATTTAAAACTTGGCACTGCCCAATTGCAGGTATAATTGTCGAACCTATCCAGTCTGAAGGAGGTGATAATCATGCTTCTGCCAAATTCTTCCAAGGTTTGAGAGATATTACCTTGAAGTATGGTGCCAAGTTGATCATTGATGAGGTTCAAACTGGTTGCGGTGCCACTGGTTTAATGTGGGAGCACGAGAGATATAACATCACTCCTCCACCTGATCTTGTTACCTTCTCCAAAAAAATGCAATCTGCTGGATACTTCTTCCACGATAAAGAATTAATTCCAAATATGCCTTACAGACAATTCAACACCTGGTGCGGTGACGAAAAATTGATCATGCTTGCTGCTGCCATTTGTAAAGAGGTCAAAACCAACGATCTTACCTCTTCTATCAAAGAAACTGGTGATTTCCTTTTTTCAAAGTTGGAGGACCTACAGAAACAGTACCCAACTTATTTACAGAACCTTAGAGGAAAAGGAAAAGCCTGCTTCATTGCATTCGACATGTCTTCTCCTCAAGTCAGAGCTGAATTTTTGACTAAGATGCGCCTTTCTGGTGTCAACATTGGTGCCTGTGCTGAAGTCGGTGTTAGATTGAGACCAACTCTGGTGTTCGAAAAGAAGCATGCTCAAATCTTGCTTGATGTGATGGCTAAGGTGTTGGCTACTTTGTAAATTTTTAATCAAACTTAGTACTTTTTAAGGCTGTGCAAAAGGGGAGATAAACAAATAGGGCTTCTAGCGCCACTAGTTCTTTTATTCAGGGATAGCACCATTGAAATTCATTGATCACTATAAAATTGACCTACAAGAATTATGAGAGAGTACACAATTTCAGATGTTCTGGTATTTCTTGCTCTGTCCTTAGTTTACATGGTCTCGAATTATTCGATTGGACAATCCATCGGATTCATGATCAACAACTCCTTATTTTGTGAGTATCTACTTTGTAATGGCCTCCTAACCTATAGTTTACAACCTGGTAGTTGAGATTATCATATATGGTTACATCGAACCTCTTAACCGGAAAGACAAAGTTCACAGACAGGGCACTCTTCATCAATTCGTTTTACTAAGAGTGATAAAACGTTTTTTGCCCGAAATTATCAATGAGGGAAATCCTAGCTATTCTTTCGTTGCCAACGCAGTTTGGAAACGTTTCTTTGATTATCGATCGGTTTTTCAAGCCTGGAACGGCATTGAGCTGAGCACTTATGAAGAAATCAAAACAGATAAATTTAAAGGGGTTCTGATCAAAAAAACGACTTCTCAAGACGAAGTAGCTTTCGAACCAGATTTTACGTTGTTTTACGTCCCCAACATTGCAATATTTGCAACATGCCCCCATTTCTATACCGAATACCTTATGACTGTGCATTCGCTGCTGCTCTTACAGGGATTCAAGAATCCTTTGATGTATATACCACAAATGAAGTCACTTTCACAATCTCAATTTCCAGACCAGCTGATGGTTTTATTGCAGGGGTGGGAGTTCATCACAAGCCAACATACTAAGGCCAAATGTTTTATTGCGGGTGATTCAGCGGGGGCGAGCTTGGTGTTGAGTTTCCTTTTATTCAGGGCATCTTCAAACCTATCTATGTTTGATACACCAGAGCCAAATTCACATGATAATAAGAATGAGGAAGACAACGAGCACGGTGTAAATACCAATTTACTCAACTATACCGAAGAAATACGTCAGGAATCTCTTCCGCAGCCTTTTGGGGCAATCTTGATTTCCCCAATACTCAAATTTAGAGGGGTGTCTAAAAGATGTTCTGAGGATACATGCTCCGACTACTTAACTTCTGAATTTATCAACAGGGTTTCAGAAAGCTACATACCTTCTCACATACCTGACTTTCAAGCTCTACATAGCCCAGGATTTTGCAATAACTCCAATACTTGGGAAAAAGCCTTTCCTGAAAAAGGCATTGTTTTGACTTGGGGAGCAGAGGAACTGTTGAGCAGCGAGATCGCAGAATTTGGAAACACTCTGGCTATGGCAGGTTCCACAAAGCGGTGGAAATATAATAGTGGAATTCATTCTTGGCCATTCGTTTCTTTTATGACTGAAGACGCACAAGACGAGAAAGAAGATAGCTGTTTTGTTTTTGCAGGAATCATATCTCGGATGACATTGTGGGAGACACTATATTACCTTGATCCTGACTTATCCAAGGAACCTATGAATTTGCTTACCATCGATGACCATCACTTATAACATACTCACACAGTCACCCGTGAATTCACATAAATCCACGAGCATTAACGTGGTATTTTCAAGTTACTTGCTGTGAAATTTTACTATTGATTCAAAGATGTAATGCTTGATTAGCAAGCTGTTATTTCTAAACCATTTTTTAGATATAAGCTATGCGACTTGAAAATTTTTTCTGTCACATATTTTTCACCTCGAAATTACAAATATTATAGAAAAAGCTTTTACTAAAATATAATTCTTTGCATTGAGCTTCTCATAATTTAAACTGATGACTGTTCTGTTCGCGCGCCGTCAAGGTCAAAAGCTTGCATGGACAATCTCTGTTGGAAGAAGATATGTTGGTGCCACAAAATCGCGCAAGGCTACATCTTTTTCAAGCCAAATATTTGAAAAGGATACTCCTCACACGGCAGCCGTTTTCGGCTCACGAAAGGCAGCAGGAAGCACAAACTTAGATTTAGGAGAAATCCTTCTTTCCTCATCCATGGACAATGTTCTTACCCCAAGCTCAAGTAAAATTTATAAATCCTGGAGTCTTTTTGAAGCTTGCTTATTTTCAAAAGACTATGAGAGAGCAGACTTGATCTTACAGAGTCTAGCTACAATTCGGGACTCTTCGGATCCCTTGAAAGCTTCAAAATATTTTGAAGATGGGGTTTGTGAATTTCTTTCCACGTGGGGCCGCAGTCAAAACGTCACGATGGAGGATGTTCAGAATTGGATAGACTCATTCAAATCTCTCCACACATCATTCGCTAACTCACCGCGTGTAATCGCATGGATCATCAAGTTGAAATTTGATAAAGACCAGACTTTGACTGATATTCTCACCGAGTTCGACAAGTACCATATGGCAAGCTATAATAACAAGAGAGCGGAAATTTTACAATATGTGGAGGTTATTGGAATGAATAATATCAGAACGCTTGTCAAGGCCGATCCGACACTGATGAGAGAGTTACCACAAGATTATAGAGAATTTTTTCAGTTAATGATTTCAGATAACAATACTACGGAGTTCGACTCCACCACGAAAGGCATGATAGCTGATACACAATTGACTTCTGTTCATGATGAGGAAAATAATACAACCCACAAAGAACAAAATAAACCCTCTCAGCTTACGCTTTCCGAGACACCGGGGGTTATCGATAATGAGATGGATGAATTATTACCTGTTTCGTCCTTCAACTTGAAGGCCATTAGACACTCCTTACTAGGACTTGGTGACCCAATTGTTGGTCAGGAAAAGACTTTGGCTGAAGTTCTTACTCTGGCAAAAGAGCAAAATCTTAGTTTGGATTATGAACATTATCAGAACTTGGATACAAAAGCTGATTTTTTTGAAATGAAAACTTCTCTTCCATTTGAAGAACATGAAAAATTTGATGAAATCTTGGATATTGTTTCAGAGGAGCGCCAACGGAGACTTGAAGCTACCAGCGTCGAGTCTGCAAGACTTAAGTGGGAACATGAATTTGAAAATATCAAAGACAAAAGTGTCCCTACTTCAATTGGCTCTTATTTACACGACTGGCTTACGAACATGAAACCATTAATCGAAAAGGAAATAAAAGAATATTGGATTGCTCGTGAATTGCAAAAAAATCCCGATCATGCTAAGTCCTCAAATTTCGACCAGGAGAGATATGCTGAGAAGCTCAAATATGGCCCGTATTTGAGTTTATTAAAACCACCCAAAGCTGCAACGACAGCCATTTTAGAGGTGATCAAAATATGTTCTTCGATGGACCTAACACACGGGGCCTCTGTTTCTAAGGTTGTCACGGCAATCGGCCGCGCCATAGAATTAGAGTTTAGAGCCGAGAGAGTCCTCAAAACGGATATTGATGTTAACAAAAATATTAGAGCAATACAAAAGACTCACGAGTTCAAAAGGTTTGTCAGGGGGTCTAAAGCTTCTAAATTGATCATAGAAGCAGAACGAAAGGCAGCAGCTGCGGCGGGTAAATCAGCCAACTCAATCAACTGGGATTCAGCTAGCCGTTGTCGCGTTGGGTCTGTTATGCTTTCTTTGCTCCTCCAGGTCGCTAAGGTCGATGTTGAAGGGACTGATCCGGTTACTGGAGAAACAAAAAAGGCTCTTGCGCCAGCATTGTACCACACATATGATTATCAGAACGGTACTAAAGTTGGTGTGATCAGACTCAATGCCAAGTTTGCGTCAAAACTTGGTTTTGAAAGAGTTGATCATGCTCTTCAACCACAATTCTTACCGATGATTTCCAAGCCCCGTCCATGGACCTCTTTCGATGATGGTGGATATTACTTAAAAAAGTCTAGAGTTCTCAAAGCCAAGAACGCTCCTGAACAGGCTGCTTACGCTAAAACTGCCGCCTCAAAGGGGAAGATGGACGGCGTTCTACAAGCCTTAAACAATCTTGGCTACACCGCTTGGACTGTGAACAAAGAAGTTCTGAAAGTGATGATTGAAGTTTGGAACACTGGTGAAGAGTTCTTGGATATCCCTAAGTATCAGGATACGTTAAAGCTTCCAGCCCCCCCAGCATCCGATGCATCGCTGGAACAGTTTTTCAAACATAAGAGGATTTGTCAACGTATTTGCCATGATTTTTCTAAGAACAGATCAATGAGATGTGATACGAATTATCGATTGGAAATTGCTAGAGGTTTTGTTGGTGAACGTATCTTTTTCCCTCATTCTTTAGATTTTAGAGGGAGGGCCTATCCGATGGCACCTCATTTCAATCATTTAGGTAATGATTTGTCCAGGGGTCTTTTAAAATTCTGGAAAGGAAAGGAACTTGGTGAAGAAGGGCTCAGATGGTTAAAGATCCATGTCAGTAATTTGATGGGATTCGATAAGTTATCTCTGGAGGGAAGAGTCAAGTATGCTGAGGAACATTTGGAAGATATTTTTGATTCTGCAAGAGATCCGTTGGGAGGGAAGAGAGTTTGGATGAAAGCTGACAAACCTTGGCAATTTTTGGCCTCAGCAATGGAGCTGGAACAGGCGTACAGATTAGAAGATCCTACTAAGTTTATTTCTTATCAGCCTGTGCATCAAGATGGAACGTGTAATGGCCTTCAACACTATGCTGCGCTTGGTGGTGATATTGAAGGTGCGAGACAGGTCAATCTGGTTCCTGCTGAAAAGCCATCAGATGTTTACACCCATGTTGCTCACTTGGTGAAAAAATCCGTGGATGAGGACGTGGCAAACGAACATCCAGAAGCTCTACTTGTAAAAGACATCATTGGCAGAAAGCTTGTTAAACAGACAGTCATGACAAGTGTTTATGGTGTCACATACGTGGGTGCACGGAATCAGATTGTCAAAAGACTCAAGGATATCGAGTTTGACGAAAAAAATATTACTCAATGTTCCAAGTATTTGACACAAAAGGTCTTCAAAGCAATCAGAGAGCTTTTTGACAATGCACATTTGATTCAAGACTGGTTGATTGTGGCTGCCAAAAGGATCACTAAGTCTATACGAACCGACATAGACCTGCCAACGGATACCGAGTACGTCTGTTCTGTGATTTGGACTACTCCTATGGGCTTACCGGTGGTGCAGCCATACAGGGAATACAAGGGAACTACGGTGAAAACCAAATTACAAACTATCACCATCGTCGATCCATACCAGGTTCAACGAGTGGACAGCAGAAAGCAAGCTAGTGGATTCCCTCCAAACTATATCCACTCACTGGATGCAACCCACATGATCGTTTCTGCCAATAGTTGCTCTGAAATTGGCTTGACTTTTGCATCTGTCCATGATTCTTACTGGACTCACGCTTGTGATGTTTCCACAATGAATCGTGTGCTGAGGGAAGGATTTATTCAATTACACACTGCCAACCTTATTGACAAATTGGATTCTGAATTGAGAATGAGATATGAAAACAATCTTATGGTGGTGGATGTTGATCCAAAGTCCGAGATTTCAAGGGAGTACTTGCAATTTCGTACCAATCTTGCCTCCAAACTTAAAGTCAAAACTCCTACCTTAAGACAAGAAGCTTCAGAAGAAAGGCTTCGCCAAAATCTTTTGAAATCTAGTGACCCGAAGGATATCCAAAAGGCAAGAGCAATGGTGACCCCCGTCACAATTGCAGAAAAATTGAACTACAAACATCCGTCCGACGATTTTTCAAATGGAGTCACCGTTCTGGTGCCTTTCGATTTACCTCCTGTTCCTAAGAAAGGAGCTTTTGATGTCAACAGTGTTCGGGACAGTCAATACTTTTTCTCTTAGATTGAATGCCTGTATATATCGCAAACCATTGAAGATATTCAATATCATCTTTACATTTATTATAATACATTTTAAAAGCAGTGGTGACTCATAATTGAACACTCTTCTTCGTTGGAATGATTTTCCCTTGCTGTTCCAAGTTTTCAATAAGGCTGTTCAAAGGCTCTAATTCCTTTTTCTCAATCAAATCAAACTCGGTTACAAACGAAATGTAGTGGGCAAAATACGAATTCCAGTGTGCCTCCAGGGATAGATGAATGAACTTGTCAAAATGATTGTGGAACAAATGCGCGATTATCCTGAACATCTGAATATAAATACCTTTTATTTCTTTCAAAAATGAAGGTGGGAAAGCCATGCCTGATTTTGTAGGGAAGATTGTTTGGTCGTTGATTTTGTTGCTGATCCAAGTAAGAGCATGATCTATGTATTGATTAGCCGGAAGTGAAACCGCTTTATTATTTGGAGTGATCCAGTAATACTCAGTCCTTGGGTCTGCTGTCATCGTTGGATATCGATCTGGTGTGATATAATCAGAAAGAACCCCATAAAATTTGTTTAAATGGTTGAATAGCTCAAAAGTATTTAAGGCCAGCCATTCATGAAGGTCAACATATTTTGGTTGCTGAACTATGGTTTTGTACGATCCTTTGACAAGTGCAATTTTAACAAATGGTTCACACACAAAGAGAGGCGGTTTGGTGGGTTGTGATTGTTTTTGCTGTTGTTGTTGCTGCGGTTGTTGTTGTTGTTGACGAATTTGATTCGATGATTTGAAGGACCTGATTGATTGCTTTGAAGGAGACTGTGCTCTTCTCAACGAGAGGGAAGACCCATTGTTATTCAAATAAACCGAGCCTTGCGTGTTCTGGTTGTAATTTAGAGAAGTAGACGAATCATTGTTAAGGTAGAGCTCATTGTAGTTATTCCCAAGTTTGTTCTGGTTTTTCTTTTTTGAGCTTCTAGTAAATCCCCTAAGCTGTTAGCAGATGTCTTCATTATTGTCAAACTTACTTTATAGTATTCAGAAACGACATATTGTAAAGTAATAATTGTATTGCTTCGTATTGATCAACAATTATTTAAAACTTTTCCGGGTAAGTTTTGGAACGCGCTTCTATAAACACCCAATAAACAAATCGAGAATTACGGGCTCAATGGCTTCAATAGCTGGATCTGACTTGGACTTGGATGCTCGGCATATACTAACTCTCGATCTTCATTCTGATGCATGTGAATCGTCTTTGGTTCGTAATTTCAAAGAATTTAAAGTCTCATTAACGGGGGAGAATGAAAATCTCTTGGTTAGCGACAATAGCATTCTTTGGGTCAAAGGAGGAATTGTGGCAAGAAATCTGAAGTTTGAGTCTCAAATCATCAATTGCTTCTTTACTACATTCAGTGGAGCGCAGGATTTTCCAAAAACAGACAAAGTGCTTGTGGTGGTTCTCAAAGAGCAGATCTGTGTTTACGAACGAGGTGGCCGGTCTCAAATTGTGAGCTTTCCATTCCACATTCGTAATGCATTCAGCTTTTCAAATGGCCTTATAATAAGCAAGGAGTTTGAAACTCCTATCGTTCAACCAAGCGATGTCTCGCGGAGCAGCTCTGCATCGATATTATTATCAGCCGGACTGGCCCCCATTTCCGCAAACTCTAGCACTATTGGGGCCAATGAGAGCAATTTTCTGACATTGCTAGATACATTAGGTGAGCTAGGCTCGATTGTATCTTCATCCACCACTTCATTTAATTCTAAGGAGGAACTCATATCCTTTCCGACCAAGTCACCGTATTCAATTGCTACTACATACAATCCCATTGACAAAGTTGTGACGGTATATCATGCAAGATTTTTAAGCAGAAATAAAAGCCAGAGAATGAATTCGCTATCATATCATAGTCTAAGCAAAAAGTCAAGTCGGAAAGCATCACTTAATAGGAATCAAAGCAATTCAGGGACAGCAAACACCAATGCCGGGGTAAATAATGGAAATGGATCTACTACAAGTGCGACT
>JAJMAM010000026.1:0-24365 GCA_030572655.1 Ogataea allantospora
TGTGAACGAAGAATATAGATTGCAGGAAAGATATGAAGGAGGCAATGTTGAATTTGCATGGGATTAAATTTTCTGAATAACCATAGTCTTTCCTTTTTTCCTAGTATCCAAACTGGAGATTGATCTCACCCGAACGCATTCGTGATATCATCATGATAATCATCGATTTGTTGGTTTTCTACTTTCAACGTAGGATAGAATCATCCTGTATAAGCAAGCTCAGATTTCGCTAGCAAATTAACTCATGCGAAATAGTTTGCGTGGATAGGAAAGCTATGAGCGATATTGAATTTCGTCAATATCAGACTTACGTGGGTGGGGTATGAGTTATGTCAAATAATTAGATAAGGTACGAAGATCAACTCAACTCAATGATACACCTTCGTTAAACTTCACAAATTCTTTGTAATTGCATACATGGCCGAGTGGTCCAAGGCGGTAGACTCAAGTTCTATTCTCAGTGATGGGACGCAGGTTCGAACCCTGCTGTATGCACTTTTTTTTCTTTTTGAGAATTTAGAACCCAGAGAAATGATATATAGAAGAGAAAGCACAACAGACAACGATGCAAAAAATAAAGTTGAGATCTGAGAGATACGGGATTCGAACCCATGTCGCCTGCTTGGAAGGCAGGAATGATGACCACTACACTAATCTCCCAACTTTCTTGCCGTAGAACGACATGAAAAAGAACGAAAGTTGAGATTTGAGAGATACGGGATTCGAACCCATGTCGCCTGCTTGGAAGGCAGGAATGATGACCACTACACTAATCTCCCAACTTTCTTGCCGTAGAACGACATGAAAAAGAACGAAAGTTGAGATTTGAGAGATACGGGATTCGAACCCATGTCGCCTGCTTGGAAGGCAGGAATGATGACCACTACACTAATCTCCCAACTTTCTTGTCAATGGTGACAGTTGGACCTACGGATAGGGCACCTGTTGTTGGGGAGAACAATTCCTACCTGTTTATCAATAGATGGAGAACTCTCGTTGGTTTTCTGTAGCCCATTTTTCATTCGATAGATGGATGTACTGTCTACATGATGACCTTCAGAAGATTAAGCCAGAACATAAGGTATGATTTGTAAAGATTTGACGAAGGCCTTCGTCAACAAGCTGTGGTAGCAATTTCTTCAGCTCGCAACCTCTCTACCATAGTATTATAGAAATCCATTTATCAATTAAAACCATAGGTACTATTTAAATATAACTAAGCTCCTAAAAGACTCTTCAGTTTTGCAACTTCAGCCTTGAGTGATTCGTTCTCTTGTAAAAGAGACTCGCACCTGTCTTCCAGTTGGGTCATCCTCTCCATCTTCCGGGCTCTGGATCTTCTTGCAGCCTCTGTGTTTCTAGCCCTCTTCACAGAAATAGAATCTTCACTTTCGGGGACCACTGGCTCTAGGGGGGCTGATCTCTTCTTTCTTGTATAAGGTGTGCATCCCAATCGATCCTTCTTGGATGTTTCAGGAGTCTCACTAGAACAAGACAAAGATCTTTTTGGAAATTCAATACTTGGAAGAGGAGAATCAACGGTCAAAACTGGAGGCGACTCCTTTTGTTGGTCAGCAGGAAAATCAGGCTCGTCTTTGAATAAAGATTCCCATACTTCTGAACCTTCATGTGGTTCAAACATAGGTCCAGACTGAGTTTCTTCTGGTGCAGCAAAAATGGAGTCAATCACAGATGAATGGATTTCTATAGGGGAGACAGTCAAAGCTGCATCAGCTGACTGCCAGGAACTTTCAGTATCATGGTGGTGGCTTTCTGAAAAAGCACGTTCCTCGAGAAACAAATCATCGAGTTGAACCGATTTGGTTCTTCTTGGCTCTGTAAAAGCACTGAAAACGGATTCACCTAACAACATGATGATGATAATGATAACTTCTTAATATTATGATATCTTTTCTTTAAAAAGGGGGGTCAACAACGACACGTCATGATGGACGACTGGGATTCTTTATTTCACTTAAACATTTTGAAGGGGGGTTGAGATAAACTCGACTGAAACTAAGTTTCTAAAATAACTCTCTGTAAGTTTCTTTAATTGTTTGGTATGATGAACAATTGAGAAATTATAACCTTGAAGGATATAAATTTAGGCACACATTTTGAATCTTAACTTTAATTCAAACTAACACGGACGACTGTAAATATAAAAATAATATGGAAGTAACTTATATGCTTGTAGAGTGTGTCTATTCAAGAGAGTATTTGAAAAAAAAAAATGAGGAATCCTTTGATTTAAATATTTCGCGACCACTCGGAGATTAGAAATTTAACCGCTATTGGACATGCGGCACATGATTTGGGAAACTCAACAAAAATCAAGGTATTACATAATTTGCTTTCTAAAGTAAGTCTTGATAGGGATTTAACAAGTAGCCTTCAGATCTTCTGATAGATGTCAAAGATCTGGGGCCTCCAGGCCTTTATGAACTGGTGAAGTTCTAATAATTTCAAGCTGTCAACTGGACCACATTTTGTATTTCCTTTTTGGGAACCGCGAGAGTGACTCATTTGTGAAAAATTAGCGCAATTATTTTTAATGGGCATGAATTGCATCAGCCACAATTAATTAGGGCCGTGCATGGTGAGTGGCTCATGTGATAAGAAATTCTAATAGGTGTTAATTAATTAAGTGCATTAAGTCAATCTTTATTACTACTGAAGGATGGTAAGTACGTTTAAAGCTATGATCCTAACTATTAAGTCATTTCGCAAACTTGATAACCCCTTTGATGATCGCCATGCTACTAACGTCAACTTGTTCGACGAATCGATGGATCCCTTTAGAGAACCAAACCCTTTTTCGGATCAAAGTCCTTCTGGAGACAGAGATCTTTCAGGAACAGAGTTTGAGCTTCAAGATTTGTTTTTCACAGATTGCCGGAAACTGAAGGATGATATTAGAACCGTTTCGAAGCAAATTTATCAGCTCCAAAATGAACAATTGAGCATCGACTTTGGAAGTCCTGCCCTCGCTAGTCTCGATTCCAAAAGTAACCGGATTGCATCTCGGATTGAGCACTTGTCTGAGGAATTCGAAAGACTGAGTAGTGAGGCTGATCGCAGTGATTCTGGCAAAACTGCAGCTTTATTATCTCTTATTGATCACCTCAAAATGATGCTGTCAAATTTCCAGTATGTTCAGAAAACGTATGGTATGAACTTGTCTGAAGAAATTGGTCACATACTAAAATCTGATCTCTCATTCAGCACATCAGAGGCAGAAACTATGGCCAAAACTTTGAAATTGGATTATTGTCAACAGCTGCGCTCATCATATCCTACAACGTCTAAATTCGCTTTCGATAAGCTAGAGAATTATGTGACCGAATCTCAAAAGATCAACAGCATGCTCTCAAGACTTGCTTCGCTCGAAATTTCTGCTACCAATGCTGCAGATTCTTTGCACTCATCTTCTATTCGACCTCCTTCAGGATACAGTTCATATGTTGACCGTACTACTGTCAAGTCATCAGGCTTTAATTCCAACTTTGATGAGGAAACGTGGCAAATGCCTAGATCCAAGGATAGGGGCCAACTGTTGAGACGCAATGCCCTGATGTTGTGCGCAGCTGCTGCCATTTTTGCAATTCTAGTGGCTGTAATCTATCACGTTGCGAAACAAAAAAGCAGCTCGTCCCTTGAAAAAACGACAGTCAGTTCTATTAAAAATGTTAATGATCGGCTCAAAAGCTTACTTGACAGCTGAGAATTGTGTTTTTATCCACTGGCTTTATTATATATTATGATTCGACTTTAAATTCCGGCTGTGCAGCTAGTGACAAAAATTTCAGTTTTTTTTTGGTACTATCATATTTGGCATAAAATGGCTAAACTTCAGCTCAAGAAGCAGAAACTAGGCTCAAGTGTTGCCAAGCCGACATTAATGGTTAACAAGGATACTGAACTGGAAAATCAAGAGGAAAAGAGAGCGAGCGATAGCAGAAGCGAGGATGAATTCATGGACGAGAGCGATCAAAGTATAGAAGAGTCTCAGAGTGAGGTCGATTCAAACGACGAAAGCGAACCAAGTGACAGCGGAAATGAAGGAGAAATTGATAGTGGATCTGAGGTCTCTGAAGACTCGCAGGAATATGATTCAGATGCAGATGAAAACGTCCCTTCATTACCAGGCAAAAAAAAGAACAAAGATGACGGATCAGCAGCATTTTCAAAGGCTATGACGGCTCTCTTGGATTCAAAGCTTAAAGCGCATGTGCGGAAAGACCCAATTTTGGCTAGATCAAAGACACAGATTAAGAAATTGGAAAGCGAAAAATTAGAACTCAAGGCAAAAAGACAGCTTTTAGCGGAAAAGAAGACAAAACTCACCTCTGGTCGAGTGAAAAGTTTGCTACCAGTGGATGACTCGCAAGCCAGAGAAGTTTTTGAGAAGGAAAAAAGATACCGAAAAGTTGCCCAAAGAGGAGTGATCAAGCTGTTCAATGCTATCTTGTCTACACAGACCGAAATCAAGAAGGAAGTCGGATCTATTGCAGGAATTGGACAGACTAAGAAGAAAGAATTAATGAACGAAATGTCCAAGGAGAAGTTCTTGGATCTGGTTCAAGAGGCCGGCGAAAGTTAAGATGTATAGACAGATGTGCTAATAAATAATTGTTTCTAGTTGACTTTCGCGTATATCTTCGGAATGACTGCAGAGACAGCTCCTCTTGAAGCATGCCAATCAGCCTGAATTGAATTCCACGGAATTCTACTGAAGAGCTTTTTAGGGCTGTCCAAAAGACCATCTTTTTGTAGAGCCAAAGCAATCTCTTCCACTTTGGTCTCGATCTCTTCTTCTGAAGCAACTGGAAGTGTGTCCAAGTATTTCTGGATGTATGGAACCTCTCTAAGCTCGTTCAATCCCATTTGTTGGAACCGATCTGGAGCTCCTTCTTTCATATACTCTTGGGCAGTGTTTTTGCGCTGATTCACCATTTTGGACAAAAGGTCAAAGAGCTGAAACTCGTCCTGATCCTTCGCAGAGTTTGAAACTTCTAGGTTCTTGACTTCAGTCAAAATGCTTCTAATAACATTTCTTTCCAGAACGTCTCCCTTCATTCTAATGCTATTTTTCAAGTCTTGTCTAAGAAGTTGAATTGCCTCGTCATAAGCGCTAGTACTCTTAAGTCTTATGAGTCTATTCGTACTCAAAGATGATCCTAATGCGTTTTTGCGAACGATTGAAAGCATCGTATTCAGTGGAGATCCAAAGTGGAGTAATTATCCAAGAAAATAAATTCGTCTCACCGACGGGTAACAAGCATCTAAATTTTTTATTTAAGCAGTAAGCATAAGTTTACGAGCATAGAGCGAAAGCTATTTCAAGTCATTATTACTCTATCAATCATCTAAAGATCTGCTGAGTTTTGGGTTCTTCAAGTGTCTAGCCTTTGTGTCGGTGGTCTCATGGTCAGTGAGACTTCTCGCCGAGTATACACTTCCGATGAAGTGGCAGCACATGTTTCTCCAAACGATCTGTGGATGGTCATCAATGGGAAAGTCTACGATGTTACAAGTTTGATTGAGCAGCATCCTGGGGGGCCGGAAGTACTTTTTGATTGTGCTGGAGTGGACGCGACCGCTGCTTTTTATGATGTGTCGCATTCAGATTACGCATATGAAATGTTAGCTCCTTGTTTCAAAGGATATGTCAAAAGAGATGATACGGGAGATGAACTGGAGTCTGGGGTAAAGAGAAAGAGAAAACCCGTTAAGAAAAAGTATAAGAGCTATCAGGAGATGAAAATGCTTCAAAATCAACAACTTCTTCGGTCTCGAAAATCGGACGCCTCGCCAATAATATACCTGCTTGTGCTTATGTCCCTTCTGGGACTTGGGATGTTCGTCCACTTACAACGGAAAAAATGGTCGGAATGGATATAAAGCTGCTGGGCAGCAAGCTAAAATAAAATATTTATCAATGGCCCGTAGTTGGCAACCCGATGGAGACTTTAAACGAATCATAGATCAACCATTGGAATCCGGTCAGGGTTCCAATCATGACAATTCTAGCCGGCAATCCGTTCCATAGTCCGCTGAATCCTATTCTCTTGTAGATACGACCAACCGCAGACCCCATAGATTCACCCTTTCGAGATTCGTTATTGATCAAGGAAACAAGCACATCCGCAGGATGAGACACTGCGGCACAGAAAATACCAGCAACGTATCCACCAGCAAAAGAAACTCCTGTCTGTTGTAACTTGGAGTATTCGTTCTTCGGCTTGGAAAGGAATGTGGAGTAGATGAGCTCAACAATCTTTTCAAACGACGTGAACTTCACACAGGTGTATGGAATTTGCCTGAACCACAGAGGAATCAATCCCGAATACATGTTGGAATACAATCCTTTCACTTGGTTTGGTGGTAAGGTTGTCTGGATTTTCACTTTCATGGACTCAAACGGACAAAGGGCCAGATCAGCCAAGAACTCTGCGGATGCAGATGCCATCATATAGACATAAGCGTTGGACACCCCAAAAAAGTCACTGTACTTCTTCTTGAACAATTCGTAGAATCCATACTTTCCAGCTCCTTGTAATCCGTAGCCAATAAATGTAGGACCAATTCCTGTGTAGACTTTGGCCAGTCCTTCATTCTTGATGATGTTCCTAATTCCATCAAAATTGCTCTGATATAAGCCTGGTTTCACTTGCAGCCTGCATTTAACCAAATCCAAAGGCAAAACTCCAGAATGTGTAGGCGCACAAGCAAGGAATCCACCAGTGGCACAAGCAATGAAATATTCAGTCGAAAATTCTTCAATGTTGTTAGAGAACATATCAATAATACCAAAAGATAAACACTCTCAATAATATGTTATTTGGCATCCTTTCAGTTCCGCAAGCTTCCTGGTTATCAAGCCTCTACGCCGCACAGAAATTATTTTTTATGTCATCAAACTACACTATCGTATCGAGAAACGCTATCACGTCTTTCCTGAACATCTTGGAATCCTGTTCCTGATGTAAGTTAAGATTGTGTCTCAGGCCAGGATATGATATAAAGTGCTTGTTAGTACAGTCAAATTGCTTGGTCAAACTTTCCACAAACAATCGACTGCCTCTGTCCCAATTGACCAAATCATAAGTCCCGTGGCACACCAAAACAGGTAAATTTTTGGCCATTCTTGAGGACACAGATTGCTCTAAAAGACTGTAGCCTCTAGAAACCATATCTCGGAGCTGCAGTAATGTACCACATGGTCTCTCGGTGCGCGGTCTTCGAACAAAATCCTGCCAAGCCGGATCATTCGACACTAAATCCTTAGTCAATTTAGGATAATATTTCATCCGGTGAGTGAAAGGGAAAAATTCAACTAGGAACTTGATCAAATAATAAAGATACCAAGGGGGATGAGTATGTGGATGGAGCAAGATCAAAGGAGCTATTGTGACTACACCTTTTATTTGATTTTCAATATCACATTTGATCACGGAATCCAATACAACACCTCCACCCATTGAGAATCCATACAATATGATGTTCCCAACCTTATCAGATTTCTTGAGGTCCTGATGGTTGAATTCCAGAAAGTTTTTCAGATCTTGTTTGATTAAAGCATCTGATGTAGCTCCAACACTTCCTGGATTCAAATGAAGATCCATTCCTTGACCTCTCTGAGTATAATAGAATACTTCATAGCCATTCTCATTGTAGAACTGCGATGACCAGATATAACTTTGATGTGTTTCATTGAATCCGTGGACTATCAAGATCCTGGCTTTGAACTTGGTATCTGGATCCAAAGGCCATGTGTATGTTTCAAATTTGTATCCGGTTCTGTCGTTGTCAAATGAAATGATCCTACTAATACGAGGATCATTCTTTGGTTTTTCCAGAGGATAATAATCTGAAATAGGCTCGCGCTCAACCACAATCTCGGTGTACATGGCAAGATTTACGAGACGTAAGAAAAAATAAATCTAAGTAGCATGCTATAAATTATGCAATACAAAATTACGATGCATTCCACTATTTAGTGGACGGAGTGGACTCTTTTTCAAGAAATTCAGTCCATAATGACACAAACGATTGTCCAGAACGTTGTGTAGGAGTTTCTCCAAGCGGAGTAGTTGGCATGTTCAGCACGCTATTGGAGTTGGTCTTGGAGTTTGAAGACATTAATCCAGCATGTCTCTTCTTCTCGTCATCCCAGTTAAGGAAATTGGAAATCAGTTGCAGAACCTCAAATTTCTTTGCATCTGCTCGAGGAAGCTGCAAGAATGAGATCAACAAGTTAGATATCAACTCTCTGTCTACTGTCTCTGTGGTGGACTCTTTCTTGACCAATTTCATTGCTTTGACTAGGTGTTCGTTCAAAACTATGGTTTCATGCCTCAATTTTCCAATTGTAAGTTGTTTCTGTTTGAGCTCGTTCTCAAGATCAGTCATTCGAGTTAGTTTTTGATCGGCATCGGCGAGTTTCAACGTCATCTGTTGTAATTGAGCATCTGTCTCAGTAGATTTAGTTATGCACACCTCAATCTGATGCTGCAAATTATGTTTTTCTCCTTCAAACGTCTTGATTGTATCTACTATCTTGGCTTCCAGTCCATTGACTTGATTTTCCAATTGATCACGCTCTTTTTGCGTATTTTCGTTTCTAGTTTCTAAGGTCTCATTCTTAGCCTTAACTTCGTTCAATTCATGAATCAAGTTCTGCTTAGAGATCTTCTCCTCGTTCACAATTATCAAAAACTCTTCAATCTCTGACTTTAATTCTTTGATTTCCAAGTTGTATTTTTTGTTCGACGTTTGAAGTTGTTTCACTTCTATCGCATACTCGTCTGACTTCAGATCACTATTTTTTTTCAACATGGTATAATCTTTACTCAACTTATCGCATTCACCATTCAGGTTCGCTGCTTCGTCTTTCAAAGTGTCTATACTTACGTTCAATTGGTTTATCACCGTCTGCTTTTCGGAAACCTCCGATTTCAACTTTTCCACGGTCTCCTTATAAGTTGCCAATTCATTTTGAGTACTTTCAAGTTCGATTTCAGATTCCTTCATCTTCTGGAAGACCGTCTTCATCGACGACAATCTACTCAATAAAGCTTGATAATTAGACTGATATTTCTCGCATTCCTGAGTTTTCTGGTCCAACTCGGCTTTCAGACTGTCCACGTTACCATTTCCTGATCGTTCAGTTGATTTCAACTTGGCAATCTCCTGGTCCTTGATTTCTAATTGTCGTTTCAGCTCTTCAACAATTGTCTTTTGATCTTCATCCACATCTGCACCCTTCTGTTTCGTATGGCTTTCGGTTTCTTGCGTTACACTTTCCTCAATTTCCTTCACCTCATCACCATTAACTTTATTTGTTACTTCCGCGTCCAAATTTTCCTCGTGTAAATTATCCTGCTGGTCAACCTTTAGGGTATTGTCACTGACAGGATCCTTCACAGCTTGCTTCTTTTTGTTCTTGCTCTTTGCCATGGCTCAGATTGAAACAATTCCAAAAATGTGTCTGAGTCTCTAAAAAGTGCGTTGGCAAAAAATATAGACAAAAAATTGATTTTAAAATCAAAAGGGCGCTTTGAACATTTACAATGCCCGGGACTACAAATCTCATATTAACGACCGGATTTCTGATTCGATTCTTGGTCCCATTGGTGTTTCCGGAAATCAGCTCAATATTGGATAAGTCGGTTCTTTTTTCAACACCAATCACGTCCTATAGATCTCTCCAAGAAGGCATTTTTTTGCTCACCAACAATATCAATCCATATAATGGGGAAATAGTACATTTTCCACCCCTCGTATTGGTGATATTCTCCCAATTGTCGGCAATGAATCTTACTTTTGCTACTATTGACACCTTAATTGGGTACTTTCTCGTGAAAATCAATGAGAATACACCATACTCAATTAAATTCAACTCTTGGATAGTAGCAGCATTCTACGCTTTCAATCCGTTGGCAATTCTAGCTACTTTGTCGAAATCAACAGTTTTGTTGAACAATTTGACTCTCATTCTAACGTTTCATCACGTCCTGTTGAAGAACTATAATACGTCGATCGTCATATTGGCAATTTCTTCTTACCTCACATATTACAATTGGTACTTCTCTGTGCCTGTCATCTACGCAATCTATCAGAACACGGCTTCCAAAAATGCCATGATCCGTTCCGTTGCATTATATCTTGCATCATTGACTGTGCTGCTACTGTCCAGTTATGTCCTAACAGATTACTCGCTCGAGTTCATGCGTCTCAACTATGGCTCAGTTCTACTATTCAAGAAGATTGTTCCTAACATCGGACTATGGTGGTACTTTTTCACCGAGATCTTCGAATTTTTCAACTACTTCTATCTTTCGGTGTTCAACATCTACTCCTTCATTTTTGTTCTGCCGCTGACCATCAGATTCCCCAAGGATTTGTTCTTTGCAGTCTGGATCCTCTCAGGATTCCTTAATTTTGCGAAAGCTTATCCAACGGTGGCAGATTTGAGTTTATTTTATTCCATGTTGATCCTGTTCAAAGTTTACTATCAGAAACTCAAATTTTCCCCTTTTCTCAGTTATCTCGGAGTGATTTTGATTCTCACACTGTTACCAATCTTCTACTACGTGTGGATGAGTCTGAACTCTGGAAATGCCAACTTTTTCTACGCCATCGGATTGGTGTTGAACGTTCTTCAAAGTATCATCATTTCCGATTTTCTGTGGTCTAAGATCCAAACCGAGTATTTCGAGCACAATAAACTCGATCTTCACAAGACTGTCAAATTAACGCAAATCTAATGAAAATAAATAAATAAACAAACAGATCGAGTAGAAGAGGTTCTAGACCACCAGATCTTCTGTTGAATGAACTCTGTCTTAATAATAATTCTAAGCTGTTGCACAAACGGCTCGAATAAACACTACCTCTATTTGATAAACTCACAATAAATTCATCCGGTTCAGTATGAGGATTGCAGTAACTGTGCAGAAACTGTACAGCAACTATGGAAAAAGTCGAATTCCACATGAACTTAAGCTACGATATGTTCCTAATAATAGCACGTTTTACCGTTTTTGCTCAATCTTGAACCGCGTTTCTATCACTGGCTGCCCAGGCTGGACCTCTTAATATGCATGACAACAATGACTGGATATGCGTACATATGCTTTATGCTTCCGTATGGAGGAAAGAATTGTTCCGTTGATCCCAATTTGGATACAATGTGACCTAATTGGGAAACTGATGGCGTTTTTTTTTATTTACATTCCCCATCGTGAAAATTCTTTTCAAAACAAAAGCCAGCCTCCAAAGCATATAAATACAGCTCTCCCTCCTTCAGCCTTACTCTCTTTTATTAACTAGAACCAACTTCTTTCGCTCTTTAGAAATGCAATTCTCCGTCGCCACTTTGCTCTTTGCTGCTACTTCCTTCGCCGGTGTTTCCTCTGTCGTCTTGACTGAGACTGATGTTAGCACTGTGTCTTCTACCATCTACTCTTGTGATGCTACCGTCACTGACTGCCCATACAGCAACAACACTGTCTCCACTTACGAGGGTGCTGCTGCTGCTGGTTTCGGCTCTTACTACGCTGCTGGTGCTGCTGCCGTTGCCGCTGGTGCTTTGTTGTTGTAAGAACTTTCAAACATATATCAATAAGTTTGCCAGTTCTTTGGTGATACCTCCTATATAAAGGTCTAATTCCAGGATGTACTTTAAAGACATTTCGATTATTTGATAACATTTCTTTATCTATTTTGGTTGTTTACACTGCTGGACTTGCATTCCGCTTCGAAAACATTCCGTTTCGTGCATAGTTCACATAACGCGATCGACTTTCCGTTTCTGTGGCCTTGCGGAAAGCAGCCTCCATGACATCTTTAAGGATCGAGTTTTGGTTCAAGATGCTCGTGTATCTTTTCTTTTCTTGCTCCAGCTCCAAAATTTTATCGCTATCGTCCTGTAACTTGAGTTTTTCGATCTCCTTTCTCAACTCTTGCATTTCGTTCCTTTTTTCCTCCATCTCTTTTTGAGACTCCTCAATAGACTTGGTTGCTCGCTCGAGTTCTGTTGTCATGTATTCGCGTTCATTGGTGCCCGATTCCACCTTCACTTCGATCTTGCCCAGCTTCTCCTCAAGATCCAGTATCAGCTGATCTCTTTCCAGCCACAGTTTGGTATCTTCCAATTTATTCACTTGGTCAGACACCAATCGTTCAATCTCTGTCCTGAGTTCGCTGATTAATTCCTTGGTCCGGTCGATCTCTGAGTTCAACTCAATAATCTTTTGGCTGCTTATTTCGCTGGAACTTTCTTTCTCGCGTAATTCAGATGAGATTTTGTTGTAGGTAGCTGTTATCTCATCAATATTGGCACCGTGTATGTTGTAGTATTTGTCGAATGACTTTAATTCATTGTTCAATCCAACCAATTCCTCCAAATTTCTGTTGAATCGGAACATTAAGGTATGGGTTAATATTTCGTCCATAGCAATCTCCTTGGAAATCCCAGTAACGATCTTGTTATCATGATTCAATGGATTCGTCAAATACTTCTTTTCAAGACGTTTCGAGCCGTAGAAATCGGTCTTTTTGGTGTTCCTGCTCTTGAATCGCGGTTGGATTATATGGCCCGTCATCTTAGTCTTCCCATTAAAGTTGAAATTCATCTCCATATCGGTCTCCTTTGTCTCCTCCTCCTTCAAAAACTCCCCGTTGTCAAAATTGAATTTGACTTCGGTCAAAAGTGATCTCTCAACATCATTAGAAGTGTACATTGGGATGGAGGACATATCCAAAAGAGGCCATTTGTACACCTCTGGATCCCGTAGCCAGTTACTCAAAAACTCAAGATTCTTGCTGTAAATTGGTCGCAACTCTGAAGGCAATTGACCCACTCTATCTCTTAAGACAACCAAGGCTGCTGTAACTGGCTTCAAATAATCATTATAATTTCTTGTTTCGACCAAGTCTCGATAATACAACGCAATATGTTCGATCGAATTGATAGGAACAAGTCTCAAAATCTTGGTGCTTCTGTTTCTGAGTTTCAATACCTTCTCATGACTTAAAGTACAACTGATGTCAAATGAAATGATTATTTTCATTCGTGTAGTAGGCTCGGACGTGAGGTCTTTCAAATCCGACGGGAACAAATGGATATTAAGATTCAAATTCTTTTTGTTTGATCCAGAGTTCTCCTTGAGCTTAGTCCCTGAATAACGTTTGAAATTGCATTTGTGTCCAACACACAAAGCATCAATCAAATCTAAAGTTCTTCCGGGCCGAGCAATAATAGCGACATCAAACTTCGGTTTATCCTTGACATTATAGATTTCATCCAAGAGATTCAAAAGATCACTTAAGGTTTTGAATTTGCCACTTGTATCAGCCAATCTTTTGGGGATATCTCTGGCAGTGAGACTTTTTGGAAAATAATGCTCGATCAACAAATAAGGATGAGAACAAACCAATTGGGTATTCAGTAACATGGTTTCCAAAGAATCCAAAATCACCCTATCGTTTTCCTGTTTGTCATCCACACGTTCAAAGAACTTCAATATATCACTGTAATGCAACGACACAATCTGGTCGATCAACTCTTTTTGGAAATCGCTCAACGGCGTGGGAACCTTGTAGTCATTGGATAATTGGTATTCCTCATTCACTTGGAAATGTTCATCTGCAATCGTTGGTTCCGGCTTTGCATCTAATATTTTCAATAAATCCATTGGCACAAACGAAACAAAAGAAAGCTTCAAAATTATACCATTTTATTTATTTTATTATGACCGAGAAGACGTTGACTGAAGGTGAGTTAGATATTATAAAACCGTTAACAATTAGATGAAATCAAGTTGTATGATCGTCAGATTCGGTTGTGGGGTATGGAGGCCCAAGCCAGAATGCGAGGATCGAATATTTTGGTGATAAATCTTACCAGTATAGGTGGTGAGATTGTGAAGAACCTGATGTTGGGAGGTATTGGGTCCATCACCTTGATGGATACTTCCGTTGTTCTTGACCAGGACCTGAATGTAAACTTTTTCTTGGATCGATCACAAGTGGGACTTCCGAAAGCCGAGGCTGCAGAGTTGAGAATCAGGGATCTAAATCCACGAGTCAATTTCACCATCTCCACGGACGATTGGGAGCAAAAACAAGACAAGGAATTCAAATCGTACAATCTCATTGTTGCTACAGGATTGGATCGAGATCAATTGACCAAATTGAACAAAACTTCTAGAGCTTTAAACATCCCACTCTATGCTACCGGGACCCATGGTTTATATGGCTATATTTTTGTCGACTTGATCGAGCATGAATCGTCGGTCAAATACGAGAAAAATCCAGGTCCTAAGAAAATCGGACCTTTGGGTGTTCGGTCGGAGATTATTGAAATCTCAGAGATAACGGAAAACGATATAGAACTGCAGAACTGCATTGTCCGGACCACATTTGAGCCATTCCCAGAAATTTACTCAAACTCCTCAGACAAATTCAAACCGTTTTTCCCAACACCCAGAAAACTCAAAAAGATCACTCCTGTCTTGCCAATAATGCTTGCATTGTTGCAATTTGACTCGCAGATCAATAAACCAATTGAGTCTGTGAATATTTCACCTGAAGAATTGCGCAAACAGACAGAAACTGTTATCGAAAATTTGAAGCTACCAAAGGAATTGCTCAACAATGATCTTATCGAAGAGCTTGCTACTCAAGCTTTCTGTGAATTCCAGCCGGTCAGTGCCATAATTGGGGGGGCTGTTTCTCAAGATGTGATCAATATGTTGGGTAGAAGAGAATTCCCACTTAATAACTTTGTCATTCTGGACGGATTCAAAAATGAAATGCCAATTTTCACTCTATAAATCGCTACTATACAAATTAATGCAACGGTCCCATCCGCCAGAGACGATATACTCCGCATCTTCAGACACATCGCAGCACATTAATTTCTCCGGTGCTTTGAACTTCTTCACCACCAGCCAGTTGTCACATGAAACAATGTTCAAATGACCATCATAGGAACTCGTCACCATGAATTTGTCATTTGCACATATCTTCAGGTCCGAAATCATCTTGGTATGGGCAGCAACGTTATGTTTTGGTTTGCGATAATTTCTGATGTCCCAAACTTTCAAATTTGCATCCCCTCCACCCGTCACAAGCTCATATCCATTCCTTCTCCAATCCATGGCATAAATCCCCTTGACGTGGTCTTCTAGAACCATGATTGACTTTCCTGTTCTCAAATCCCAAATTCTTCCAATGGCATCCAATCCGCCACTTGCAATCAAAGATCCGTCGATTTGGTGAGCCACAGTAAACACTTCTTTGGAATGGCCTTCTTGATAATAAAGCTCTGTGCTTTTTTCCACATCCCAAAATCTCCACGTCATGTCAAACGACGCAGATGCCAGAAATCGTCCTGACGGATGAAATTGGATTCGTGCAACCCGGTGTTCATGTCCTTTTAAAGACTCGCGAACCTGATCGTCCTCTATGTTGTGTATGCGAATTAGACCTTCGTCACCACTTGTCGCAATGATTTTCTCATTCAGTGGATTCCAATCTAGACCTCCAACCTTATCATCGTGTCCCAGTAATACATGTTGCTTCTGTAGTTGCTTGTCCATCAAATATGTCTTGCCATCCCACGAACCGCATGCAATGTAATTTTGGTCACGTGAAATTCTCATCACAGAAGTACATCGATCAGAGACTACCTGTGATCCCTGCAACTGTATATTGTTCAATTTCGTGTTGTATTCCCTTCGGTCAAGTAAAACATCCACCGAGTTGTAATTTTGGTAATACTCCGTCTGTTTTTCAATTCTGCCTTTCGCTCGACTTAATGAATAATTTGCAATGTAAACTCGACAATCATAAACTGCATCTCCTCCGGGAGTGTAAAAATCTTCGTTTTCTTCATCATCTGATCCAGAATCTGCCTCGACACCTAAAATGCTGGCAAATTTGGTCCGAATCTCTCCGTTTTTGGCCACCAATTCGACTAATCTCTCGCGCCGATCAGCCCGGTCCTCTCCAAAATATGTTTGAGGCTCTCCCAAGCTTCTTAGCACTCTTCGTACATCTTCGTCAATCGTGGGCACCTGTTTGATCAGGTCATTGAATTCCATCTCACCTATATAAAAATTTACAAGTAAATTGAATTATGGTGCAAGGATGAGCCATGTATCAGATTAAGGCTACATATTGTCCATCTCGGAGTAGAATCCGAAACGTGTGCACCAATTAGGAACAATTGTAAGAATAAGCTGATATACCGATGGATCGATCTGCAATATATTTTGAGTCATTGTGGTAAAAAGGAAATGGTCGAACGGAAATACCATTTGCTAAGGCCTTTTCCCCGGATTTTCCATTTTAGGTAGGACTTTTTTTCCTAGTACCAAAGAAAATGGCTTTCCATGATCCCGATGACCGGAGAACCATCAGGGGATATGGAACTGTATATTAAAATGTATATAAAAGACAGCAAATACTTAGAAGAAATCTGTAATTTAAAATATGGTTTACACCGAGATTGACATCAACCAAGAGGATCAGGCTTTCCAAAAAGAAGTGGAAGCCATCAAAAAATGGTGGTCGGAGCCACGTTGGGCCAAGACCAAGCGGGTTTATACAGCTGAAGATATTGCCATGAGAAGATCCACCGTGAAGAACCCTAATGCTTCGGACGCTATGGCCAAGAAAGCTTTCAAGTTATTTGAAGAGCACCATAAGAAAAAGACAGTGTCTTTCACTTTCGGTGCCCTGGATCCTATTCACGTTACTCAAATGGCCAAATACTTAGACACTGTCTACGTTTCTGGATGGCAATGCTCTGCTACTGCCTCCACCTCCAACGAACCATCTCCTGATTTGGCTGATTATCCAATGGATACCGTTCCTAACAAGGTGCAACACTTATTCTATGCTCAGCTTTTCCACGACAGAAAGCAGAAGCATGAAAGATTTTCCGCTTCCAAAGAGGAACGTGCCAAATTACCATACACGGACTTCATGAGACCAATCATTGCTGATGCCGACACTGGACATGGTGGTATCACTGCAATCATTAAGTTGACCAAGATGTTCATCGAAAACGGAGCCGCAGGAATCCATATTGAAGATCAGGCAGCTGGAACCAAGAAATGTGGACATATGGCTGGTAAAGTTTTGGTCCCTATTCAAGAACATATCAACAGATTGATTGCTATTCGTACTGCTGCTGATATTTTTGGTTCTGATCTGTTGTGTGTTGCCAGAACTGATTCGGAGGCTGCTACCTTGATCACCTCTACTATCGATTACAGAGACCACTATTTCATTGTTGGTTCCACCAATCCAGATATTGAGCCTTTGGTGGATGTCATGAATAAGGCAGAGTTGGAAGGAGCCTATGGATCACAGCTTGAGGAAGTGGAGAAGGAATGGACAGAAAAGGCCGGTATTAAACTGTTCCATGAAGCTGTTATCGATGCAATCAATGCTTCGGATCTCAAAGATAAGGAAGGAGCCATTAAAAAATTCACCTCTGTTGTGACTCCAGTCAGTTGTCATTCTCACAAGGAAGCTAAGGACTTGGCCAAGTCCATTCTTGGAAAAGATGTTTATTTCAATTGGGATTCACCAAGAGTTAGAGAAGGATACTTTAGATACCAAGGAGGAACTCAATGTGCTGTCAACCGTGCCAGAGCTTTTGCCCCATACGCTGACTTGCTTTGGATGGAGTCCAAGCTACCAATTTACGATCAGGCTAAGGAGTTTGCAGAGGGAGTTTTGAGCAAGTATCCAGATCAATGGTTGGCATACAACTTGTCTCCTTCTTTCAACTGGAATGCTGCCATGTCAACCTCTGACCAGCAGACTTATATTCAGAGACTTGGTGATCTTGGCTACATCTGGCAATTCATCACTCTTGCCGGTCTTCATACCACTGCTTTGGCTGTGGACAATTTTGCTAGAGATTATTCCAAGATTGGAATGAAAGCATATGGTCAAAATGTCCAAGAAAAGGAGATTAATGATGGTGTTGAAGTGGTGAAGCACCAAAAATGGTCCGGAGCAAATTACATTGACAGTATTGTGAAACTTGTTTCTGGAGGTGTGAGTAGTACTGCTGCGATGGGTGCTGGAGTCACTGAGACGCAGTTCCAAAATGGTAAGAATTAGTATAGTATTAGGAATATCGTTTGAGTTACATGGAGTAAAATTTAATATGATTTGATATTAAAAAAATGATTGACATGAGTAGAATGAGACGGAGTATATATATAGAGAGAGAACAGCTTGACTGAAAGGAAGAAGATTACAGGATTTGGAAAGGACTTCAGACGTGGGAAAGTAATGACTGAATAAGGTCGTGATAAGTGGATACCTTTATGAACGGACGATTCTCCTGTTTTGATGGTGCAACCGTGCGACAAAATAAATGTTGTGCAACATTTATTTTGTCGCGTAGTGTTATGATTTATCACAAATGACGTTAAAGGATGTTTCGAATGTTTCAAATAATTCAACTAAACGCCGCATAGAAGACAACCACGGCAAACGCAAAATGATGAAGAATTCGACTTCCATAGAGAATATTCGACGAGATCGACAAGAAG
The DNA here is from genome assembly GCA_030572655.1 of Ogataea allantospora. NCBI lineage: Eukaryota > Fungi > Ascomycota > Pichiomycetes > Pichiales > Pichiaceae > Ogataea > Ogataea allantospora. The sequence goes on from JAJMAM010000026.1 coordinate 18,591, forward strand.
AGCTTCGGAGGTTGCTTGAATGGAAGGAGAAGAATCAACAGGAATTGAATGATCTCAATAGTGAGTTATGGAAGATCCGTACGTATTTGCCCGAAATTGAGCTGGAGCTGGAGAAGTTGAATCACCAGTTGGGAGCCTTGGAGAGGGACTACAAAGTCAAGGAGAGCGAGCTTCTTGAATCTGACTCCAAAATCTATTCTGAGTTTGAGAAGCTTCAACAAGAGTTTGAGTCATACAAACGGGATACAGAAAACAAGTTTAATCAGCAGATTGATCAGTTAAGTCAAAATTGTCATACTGAGATTGAAACTAATCTGAAAGAGAAGCTGGAGAAGTACAATATTCGAAAGTTGGAATTGGACAAACAGCGTGAGAGTTTGGAACTTCAAATATCATTGGAACAAAAGGGATTCGAGGAAGAGCAGGTTCGAATCATGAGTCGGAAACAAATACGCTTGGATGCTCTAGATAGAGAGTTAAATCGAGAAGTGAGAAATTTGGATCAAGACAAGACTGCAATCAGACAACAGATCTTGATGATCAATGACAAACGCAGAGATGTTGAGCGGAAAATCTTGGAAAAGAAAAGTGAGGATGATGCTTTAATGACAAAATTGGAGACTTTAAAGTCGAGCACAGACTGTTTTGAAGAGCAAACATCGTCAATTCGGGAGGAGATCCAGCAATTAGTCTCCCAACTTAAGGAAAAGTCTTCCCTACTGCAATTAAAACAACAAGAGACATTGGATTATTCCCAAATGTCCAAGAAGCTCAAACAACAGATCTTTGAGGAAGAATTAGCTCGTCGTAGAGCTCATAATGTTCTTCAAGATTTGAAAGGAAACATCCGGGTTTTCTGTCGAGTCAAGCCAGAAGAACGTGAAAATTGCTTCAAATACCAACAACTCAGCTCTATGGATTCTACCGATGGTAAAGAGCAGATAGTTTTGACGGAGCCAGTCAATCTTCAACAATCACAGCATAGTTTCAACAAGCCTGCTCCCAAAATGTACAAATTTGGTTTTGATAAAGTTTTTGATATGAACTCAACAAATCTAGAGGTGTTTGAGGAAATCAGTCAATTAGTTCAAAGTGCTCTGGATGGTTTTAACGTCTGTATTTTTGCTTATGGACAAACAGGATCAGGAAAAACATTCACCATGTCGAACACGGTGGATGGAATCATCCCAAAATCTGTGGACCTAGTATTTCAAAAGTCTGAATCTTCGAAAATATACGGTTGGGAATACGAAATCGAGGGTCAATTTCTGGAAATTTACAACGAAAACATCAACGATCTGATGACAGACTCTTATTTGCGCAATTTGGATGCCGTAAAACATGAAATCAAACACGATGAAGTAACTCAATCAACCTATATCACAGACTTGACCACAATGAAGCTAGAAAACCAGCATCAGGTTGCAGAAATTCTAAGGAGCGCAAACAAGAATAGAGCAACTGCTTCCACGAATTCCAACAATCGGTCTTCTCGATCTCATTCTGTCTTCATAATCCATCTGAAAGGATTCAATTCAAAAACGAATGAGTCTGTTTCGGGAAAATTGAATCTCATTGACCTTGCTGGATCAGAAAGAATTTCTCAATCCCTGGTCACTGGAAACCGTCTCAAAGAGACACAAGCCATCAACAAATCGTTGAGCTCTCTTGGAGATGTCATCACGTCTCTTTGCAACAAAAACCAACATGTTCCTTACAGAAACTCCAGATTGACGTACCTGTTACAATACTCTTTGGGTGGCAACTCCAAGACGCTGATGTTCGTCAATATCTCAACCAAACTCCAACACTTTAATGAGACACTCAATTCATTACGGTTTGCTACCAAGGTGAACAATACACAACTTCAAAGAAAATGATCTATTCAATTTTGGGTAACTCTTGAGAATATCCCTCGTCTAAAGGTATTTTGGACTTTATATCAGTCAATTGTCCTTCCTGTTTAAGCTCTGCCCATAATTGAGGATAGTACTCTGTTGCAAAGCTTTCCAATCGCTGCTTGACCTCTTCATCCAAACACCAATTATTCAGGTCTCGCAGAACACGCTTGTCTATCAGATTTCCTCCCTCATTGTAAAAGTTATCTTCCAATATGACCAGAGCCCGTTCGTATTTATCAAAGGAGCAATTTGCAATGAGGTATTCGCCAAAAAGACGAGGGTTGGCAAGAATTTCAACTTGCGAGAGACTCAGATAGAAATCGGAAACATGGCCAAGTGTAAAACTTCTCAAAGACCGAAGCATCCAATAACAGCTCTCAGCATTCAGACCTTGAGACTTTGGTAAAGAACATGCCGTATGGAATGCATCTCGAACTTTGAAAGTATCACCAATTGAGCAGAATCCTTCCATAATGGAATTCAAAAGCTGGACATCCATATTGATGGCCATATCCATTTTGGCTCCCAAATGAACTTTCCTAACCCCTTCCTCGAACTGACAGCGAGCAAATGACCGGAACAAATATATGTACACCTGTTCATTGGGAGGTGCCAATTTAGCTTCCTTACTCAAGGCTTTCATGTTGGCGAAAATCTTGAGAGTACGTCTGGGTTCATCATGAGAAATGAAATACTCCATCAATTGGTAATATTTTTCAAAAGGTATGATGAAGTGTTTGTGCAGAAATTCATATACATGCCAATTTCGGGTGGTATCAGTCTCTGAAGTGACACAATAGTCGTAGAAAAGATCAAAAACACGACTATATTTGTCGACTGATTGACGTTCCTCGTCAGAAAATTGCAAAACTTCCAAGTTAAACATTTCCATAGCATCCCCCGCATGATCTCCTTTCAGAAACATCTTTATCATTGCTTCCATAGCAGATTTGTTTAATTTATAGTCGAAAGCCTTGATTCGTTTGTAGAGGAGTACTTTGGAGGTGACGTCGTCATCACTCTTTTCACAATAGTTGTGAAGCAGTCGAAACAAAACAGGAACAAATATGCTATTCTCTTCATCTTCCCAAGCAATTGGAATTTCCAACGATTCATCAAACAATTGAATAGCATTCTGGTAGTCTCCAACATTCAATTTGTGTTCGATCAACGTTGCATAGGAACGCGCGGTCTTGGAAATGTCATATTCAGATTCAAAAAAGTCGCACAACTGGTCCAGAAATTCGTCATCTTTATTGGAATAACAACAGGCATCTATCATCAGATTGAAAGTATCATTGTCATTGATTTCGTATTCTTTGTGGTATTTGCATCTGATCTCCTGATTGACTTTTCGAACCAAATCTATCAATTGTGTTGCATCGGTCGAATTATATGTTTTCAATTGAAGATAAGCCAGCCATTCCGGTCGAGTGAACTTATCAAACTCGTACTCCAAGTTATCAAGAAGTTGTAATGCGGCATCTTTATTCCCAAATTTCAATGCAGCCGAGACTATTGCCATTAACTCCTCGTCTTTGATCTGCTTTCCTATTCTATTACAAAATCCCTCCGTCAAAATCGACAGCTTGTCTAATGTGATATTTGAACAATCATCAAACTTGTTTTTAGTTGCATAATACAACAAGTTGGCAAATTCATTCAATGGAGCGGACTTCTTGCGTTCCACCAACTCTATCACCTTCATCAATCTCGAAGAAACGTCATTATCTTCATAATCTTGTCCTATTTCTAAGTCTGCAGCCAAGAAAAAGGTAGCCAGAAGTTTTTCAGTGGTCGCTTCATTGTCCAAACAGGATAATTCGAACAATTTCTCGATAGTGGCTGTATCAGGATTGGTCAAAGTGAAAGCTTCGAGAACAATATCCACCACCTCTGATACCACATCATCATCTCTCTGGACCTGTTCTTCCTCTATGAACGCATCTATAATCTTAATAATGCTGTCTCGTTTGTTGCTGAGTAAAACGTAATTGAGAAACACCTCAAACAGATGCAAACGCACTATTCTATCCTGTTGATATTCGTAACAATTCCTAAGAGCTGTATAAAAACGGGGAAAAAAGTCCATATATCGAACATCTTCCAAGTTCATGGCAGGTAGAACTGCCCGTAAGATGCTGAGCATTTCCTTCGGAGTAAAAACGCTCAACGGATCATTCCCCAAATCAATAGCATGAATGATCTTATTGACAAAGGGAAGCTCACTTCTGGAAAATTCCGATTCAGACATACAATATAGCAATTCTTGCAATTTGGACTTGAGCTGCAGTGATTTGCCTTTAGGAGCCAGTTGTTTGGCAAAATAAATAGTTTGGAGGTCTAACTTGAGATTCGAAACAAGCTCCTCCAAATTGGCCTGTTCGTTGGAAAGCGACGATGATAGACGAACCGAAATGCCAAAATGCAACAAGGACCAGCGCACAGCCAGAAACTGGGTCGCTGGACGAGCCCGTAAACTGACCAATCTCCTTGAAAAACGATCCATTTAATTACCGGCTTAAAAAGGTGGGGCAAGCTCCTCAAAAAATATGAACCAACCAGCACAGCCTTGATTTTATATAATCTACTTACAGTGGTATTATTTTGGAATCTCATTACCGTACTCGTCGTACGACTTGATATTCTTTTGAAGGGCACGGATAGCCCAGTTGTACCCAACAAATTCAATATCGGGGGCAGTTTTTCCTTGTGATTTGGTGTACTCACTCCAGAATTTAGGTGATTTCAAACGTTTATCTTCTGGAGCAAATCCGTTTTCGAGCCGCAAATCTGCCACTCTTGCACGGAGATAGTCGCAGACACGACTTCTAAGAGCCCGGGCCTCTTTTCCAAATTTCAGTTCAAAAGATAAATCATTAGGATTGGATTTGTCGTGATATTTCTCGCACAGAGCACGCCATTCAGAACGGAAACTCTCAATCACCGAGTCATCCAATGCATTGCCTATGTTTACCGTGATTTTGGCTCCAATTCCCTGGGGCAGAACAGAATCCACCACGTCCTCAGTCCTAGCTTCGGGACTTACCTTTTCAAATCCGTCTGTGAAAATTGGAACTACCACTGGTGGCACAGTGGGCTCCAAGATCAATCGTGCAGTACCCCAACGGAAGTAACGCATCGAGTTATTATGTGGTGGTTTTAGCTGGCAAACATAGCCCTCAGGAAATACATGCACCCACGAGGTCTTATATCTCAGCATTGGCGGGGTGTATTTCGGAGAATAAAGGCTTCGCACCTCTGTTGCTATAGTTGAAGTCATGGAAACCGACTTCTGGGTGCCTTGAAAGATGTGATCTGTATCTAATGTGTCATCTGGGGAAAGAACTCTAACAAGAGCATCCAACCCACCTTGGAAAGGACCCCTACCAAATCTCTCACATGCAAGAATCTTTCCCAGAGAGAAAAAGGTGGTACTGGCCTTGCTGTTGAAACACAGGTTAGCCGCGGCAAGACCCCATCGAATGTCATCTAACGAGGTGAAATATTTCCACGGCAAACAGGCCCATATAAGAGGATCATCATATACTGACATATGGTTCATTAAGGTCAAAAACCCTCTATTTTCAGAACGAGCTTTCGCCAAGCCTCTATCAAGATTATCCAGTCCTTTAACGTCCACGTTGTAGAAAAGCCCAAGTATAAGCTTAGAACCACCTACCATGGCCATACAGGTTGCCTGTGAAAAGAAGTTCCAGATTCGAGATGGTCCACCTCGGTCTTGATCAATGAAATCATCTCCACGTTTCAAAACGTCGTAAAACGACATGGCCACTGAAGCTTAAATTCTTTTGATTCAGTCAGAACTTAACAATTGCTTAGCTAATAACTAATAACTAATAGGTCAATAGGT
>JAJMAM010000027.1:0-17801 GCA_030572655.1 Ogataea allantospora
GAATTTAATTAGGCTCATCCTTCGAATACATCTTCCACTAAAATATCTGAAATAACGTTAACCTGGGACCAGGTAGATGAGTTGTCTATTTGACTAAGCGGATTCTTTTTTGTACCAAGTCTCCTTTCAAGCCATTCAGGAAATGAGTCATCGGATGTTGAGTGATTGTATTGCATAGCATATCTGGACCACACTCCTTGATTAGATTCCATAAGCCAGGCCTTAGCGAGAGCCCGGGAAAGATACTTTTGGTCCTGATAGTCACAAACATTCCGTGAATAAAAAGACCTAAACGCCAGAAACCCATTCAACCCTCTCTTGGACTTTGCTGGCTTCCCCTTCTTTCTTTGTAGCCTTTTACTTGGCCTTGAGGGCCCACAGTTGGCATGACACTTCGCCCGATCGCATCTCAGCAGGAGTTCCCTCACGTACGGCGAAGTGCTAGGGATTTGAGGAAGGTCGGAAGTCAGAATGAGATTTATTCCTGGTGTAGCGATCATATATAACGTAGTTGATGAGCAAGAATTTATAATAACTAAACTTCGAACAAAAGTTGGGGAAGGAGATTTTGCAACCATTTACGTGCAGCTACAAAAAAACTAATTTTGAAACAACGTATTCTTGCGGAGCTATTATTTCCTTGTCAGCATTTCAGCTTTAGAACAGCGGAAATTTCGTGAGAGACTGTAAGCGATCTCTCTTTTCTTCGCTTGTTAGAAACCCAGTTCTTGACTTGACAAGGTCTTAACCCTGTCAATACAGAAAGCTCATCTAAGTCTCCTTTAGTAAGGTAAGGGTTGTCCTTATTTTCACGAAACCTAAATCATGTCAGTAGGAATATTGTGTTATACTTACCATTTTTCCAACAGTACCTGGGCTGACTTTGAAAACCGGCGAACGGGTCTGGGACCAGAGGCGGGTTCTGGGGAAGAAAAAATAGAAGATGTAGTTGTCCCTGGGGGCGTATAAGAATTCTTGAACAAGTCGGTCGGAATTGATTGAGAGTTGTTCAGAGGTTCAATTGTAGATTGAAGATGGTCCAAGATAAGCTGTTCAAGTCTTGCCTCTAAAATCCTTCTTTCGATCAGGATAAAAAGAATACTTTTCGCTTTGGCATTCACCGATCGAAGAAGTTGAGGCGACCTCCCAGCTAATTGGTGGTTATTTGAGATGTTTTGGAGAGTCTACTGTTAGTTGCCTGACAAAGCTTACTTACCTTGGTGAGTTCGGATATCGTTGACCCCCACAACTGAATTTCCTGATTTGTTAGTTGTCTGGATGTGATCGCAGTAATCAGGTTGTCAAGGGTAATATTGAGGGCTTCCATAGCATCAGACCCGTTTAGTAAATGGTCACTAAACTCTGTTGGCGACAGATTCGATGCCAGAATTGTGAACCTTCTCTGACTAGCTTCGTCAATAACTTTCTCGGGTATTCCCCCATCCATGACGCTTGTTCTTTTCCGAAACTCCCAAAAGAAGGGCGAGTTTTAGGGGAGCGATATAATTTTGCTACCGTAGGGTAAAAATACTGGGCAATTATCGAATTGCTACAATTTTCAAACTTAGACAATGAAATCGTGTGTGACGGTTTCGAAATGAACAGGAAGAGAAAAAAAACGATTACCCTGCCTCTGATAAAGTCAACGTAAATTAACAGGATCGAAACTGCGGAACGACGAAATATTTTTTACCCGGCTTTAAAAAGTTTCGCAGAGAAAATAAGCGGTCCAGAAGATCCGTGGTATCTGCTCCGAGAATTCCCGCGATTGGTGATCTAGAGGGTCGGAAAAGAACTTTTCATCAGTTGTAAAGGAGAACCTTGAGCATGACGGACAAAAATATGACTATAATGTCTAACTAAACATTACGATTCTGAAAAATAAACCGTTATCAGGCCGACAAAAGTCCGATAGGGCTGTGCTCAGATTTCTTCAGAGTTTTTTTGGGCAAAAAAAATTCTAACTGGCAAGATTGCGATGGTGGCTGATAAAACAAGTAGAAGTGCAGAGTTGAAGCCCAAATTCCCGTAAGTTGTGCGTTCTTCTTGGAAGGGTAGTACTGTGATGCTAACAAGAATAGGTTTTGGTATGGAGGTAAGCTTTTTCTTAAAAACAGTTCGTCTATCGGATAACCAATTTAGGTGCTGCGTCAATGTTTGCGTGTTTGTTCACTCATCCATTAGATCTAGCTAAAGTCCGCTTACAAACTTCGAAAGGTCACAATGATGGGCTTGTTACGCTCGCCTTAAAGATAGTGAAAAACGAGGGGATTTTGGCAGCATATGCTGGCTTATCAGCCTCAATGCTTAGACAAGCAACTTACTCCACAGCAAGATTTGGTGTCTATGAAGAGCTCAAAAACATAATCAACGTAAACTCTACCGGGGAACCGTCCACATTGAGTCTTCTGGCTGCTTCTATGGTCGCGGGTGCTGTCGGTGGATTGGTGGGCAACCCGGCGGATGTTGTTAATATTAGAATGCAGAACGACAATTCTCTAGAACCTTCAAAACGAAGAAACTATAGACATGCATTGGATGGTGTAGTGAGGATCGTGAAAGACGAGGGTCTTGGTGCACTGTTTAGAGGTCTCGGTCCTAATTTAGCGAGAGGTGTCTTGATGACTGCTTCACAAGTCGTTTCCTATGATGTTTCGAAAGAAATTTTGGTTTCGAGCTTGTCTTTAGACCCTAGCACAAAGACAACGCATTTCTCGGCCTCGCTGATGGCAGGTCTAGTTGCTACGACAGTGTGTTCTCCTGCAGACGTTCTAAAGACAAGAATTATGAATAGTTCTTCATCTGGCGAAAGTGCAATCAGTGTGCTTGTGAGTGCAATGAAAAAGGAAGGACCTGGATTTATGTTCCGTGGGTGGACTCCAGCGTTTATTAGATTGGGACCTCATACGATATTAACCTTTATTGCGTTGGAAGAGCTCAGAAAATATAAAGTTGGCACGTTTTAGAACAGTTGTATCTACTACCTACGAGGCGTAAAGTGAGTATGATATGCTGCGTGTCCAAGTTACCACTCGAATGGGACTAATTATTGTTTTTCTCAGAGAAGTTTAAAGTTCAAGTTTCTCACTGCAAATATTGCATCTCCCTCATACTTGCCGGATGCTTTACCGAAAAAAGGACATTTTTCCATTCTCCTGATCCATCCATATTATATAAGGAAAAACGATATTGTATTATTATATAGCTTGCAGATTTTTGAGGTAGTGTATTGACGGACAAAGGATAAAAATATTTGAAAACTTTTAGAGTTGATAGATAATATAACATCTTATAAGATTTATCATGTCAGCTGTCTATCGAGCTTTAACATCCAAGTCTGAACGAACATCAACCTCTCAAAAAGATGGAAAATTAGCTACTCGGAAAAATCGCCAGCGTTCTCTCTGTATTTCCTCTAGGGGAGTCATACAGAGACATAGACATTTTATTAATGATTTGCACTCAATGTTACCCCAGTCCCGGAAGGAGCCAAAGTTGGACACTAAAAAGGACTTATATCAATTGAATGAGCTTGCGGAACTTCATAACTGTAACAACGTTATGTATTTCGAGTGCCGCAAACATCAAGATTTGTATTTATGGCTTTCTAAAGCCCCAAATGGGCCGAGTGTTAAATTTCATGTTCAAAATCTGCACACCATGGATGAGCTTAACTTTACAGGTAACTGTTTGAAGGGCTCACGCCCTTTGCTTTCATTTGACGGTACATTCGATGACCAACCTTATTTACAAATCATCAAAGAGCTGTTTATTCATCAATTTGGAGTCCCTCCAGGGACCAGGAAATCTAAGCCTTTCATAGACCGTCTGATGACCTTTAGTATTGCTGATGGGAAGGTCTGGGTGAGAAACTATCAGATCAACGAGACTCAAAGCCTTGAGAGTGAAGGAGTTTCGGAAAGTACAGATCAAGAAACGAAACTTGTTGAAATTGGCCCTCGCTTTGTTCTGACATTGATCACTATTCTGGAGGGTTCCTTTTGTGGTCCCAAACTGTATGAGAACAAAGAGTATGTTTCACCAAACGTCGTGAGATCTACGCTGAAGTCAGAAGCCGCAAGAAATGCACGCGAGAGGCAGAACAAGACGAATGCTCGAACTAAATCGAGTTCTGGCCTGAGCCCAGATCCACTCAATGACGAGTCTCTGTTTGCATAAAGGCGGTAATTGTACAGACCGCTAATAATTATACGCAATTACTTGTGTGGAAAACTTGAGGTCTACATAGATAGATATAAGGATGAAGATATAATATCTATAGTTCAGGATTGTTTGGCTAAAAAGTCCTTGATAAACTTTTCTTCCTCCGGGCTTGAGACCTCGATCTTAGGTTCCATCTTGACTTTTGGAGTCCACGGTTTTGGTGCGACCAGAGCAACAACTGCACCGATTGTTGCGATTGCCAGCTATTTGGAGTTAGTAGATCATTATGGAAAACATACATGGTGTGGTGGGATGGCTTTACCCAAAATTGTATAAGCGGCGGCCATTTCAAATGATTTGTTTGTAGTTGATGAGTATAGATAGTCTTTACAGTTGGACGAAAATTTAAAAACCAATGGGAGGGTAACGTTTTACCACATTAAATTGGTTTGTTACTAGAAATTTTTACTGGGTCGTCCACATCGAAATACAACATTTTTTTGTTTTTTCTAAATTGCCTGGTGGGAGAAGTTTGTTGAAGTTTCAAGTGTACGGGTTTTTAATTGTGGCGTGTTACGGGAGATTGATTGTGTTAGCAATTAATGGTACATGCTTTGCGCCGATTGAATATTTTGCAAACTGATGCATGGTGATGAGAAAGTATAATGGCATTTTGTTACGATAGACATGAGCTTTTGAATTCCTTTAATCATCTGTTTACCTTCGGAAAAGACAAACTGGAAATTGATCTCTGGAAACGATTTCCAAGTATCACAAGCACGCAGAGAAGCGCAGCTGATGATACGGGTTCTGAATCTAAGAAGCAAAACTTTGACCTTGAAACTAAATCCACAAACGAAATCAGGAGCTCAGATAGTGAACTGCTATTCGTGGGCAAACTCCGGGAGGGAGGTTCTTTTGTGACGAAAGACAAATTGCTATTGAATCCGGATAATTTGAAAGAAAAAGGCAGTTGGATTGAGAAGGTTGCTGCCTCAAATAGCAGTCACTCCGCGGAAACATTAAGTTTGCATGAGGATCGCAGTTTGGACAGCGATTCCATAGTTGATTCGAACAAGCTCTTGAAGTTGCCGCGGTTTCTAAGACACAAAGAAAGAAAGCCAGACTACCAAGGACTTTCTCGAGTTCCTCAATCTTCTTCAAGGGAAAGTTTTGAATTATTCGTTAATCAGGCTCTTCCCAGCTCAAGTGTTTCAACGGGGACTTCTGTGGAATCGAGCGTCATCCTTGCGAATAACAATTCGCTCGTTTTGGATCCAATTTTGGGTGGCGAGGAGAATAGTTTGTATGACTACCCAACAGATTTTGACTCAGATAATGTATCAACTGATTCTGAATTCATGGAAATGAGAGATGAATTGCAATTACGTGCTTCTTCCAAAGCGGAGGATCGATTTCAACTCGTGGATCTCGAATTTTTGCCGGCGAGCACGGAGGGACAGCGAATGGGGAATAGATTACAACACGATGGAAACTTACCCGTTGACTTCCAAAGCGATCGGATGCCGCTAAGACCAACAACGAATATGGAATCCCAATCCCTTGAATTTCACCGAAGCGCCATTCCTATTTCACAACATAGCTCGCATCTTACCACTTTGCTTAATATACGGCAGGATATTAACGTGGTAGACTCTTATCCACCTTCTCAAAATACCGATGTATACACATTCTCTATATCAGTCCCGTTGTTAAACATTCATTTTATCGATCCTCTGCATTTAGTGACTCCCGCTACAATCAGTGTTGATGACGCGACGAAGCTTGCTATACGAAAACTTCAAGGAAAAGAGCAGACGTTGCAATCATCGTCTTTTGAAAATGAAGCAAAGGTCTGGAACCTTTATCTCGCAGATGATGATGGCCTCAAAGACGACGATATGGGTCCTCTCGAAAAAACCAGACTGCTGATCTCTTATGGTGCGGATGAATTTGTTTTAGAACTCTCTTCAAACCCTTGTGCCAGCCAAGTTAACAGAATTAGTGAGGCACCATTATTGGGCGATTCACATGTTGCGGGTTCGTTGGGGACACTCGAGGGGTTCAGGAGAGATCAGTTGAATCAATCAAGTGAGTCACTATCCCAGACTATCTCTAATGGGGTGGCATCCAAGTTGAAACAAGAGCCTCTAAAAGACGAGTTTCCAAATATTGAAGGTTTTGATTCAGCCCTCACAACATTCGGCTTTCCAACGAAGGATTCGAAAGTACCGGTTTCGAGAACAAAGAAGAAATTTCAAACCTTTTTACATTTAACCGGTCTGAATGGCGGTGTTTTGGATTCCATCACAGACGAAAAACTTCAACAACACCGTCTGTTAGACGAGCCTGGGTCAACGTCGCTGGCTACTTACTACCGATGGACAGTCTGGAGGCGGCAACAAATGTCATTCAAAGGAAAATTTCCTAAGTCATTGGCGGTCGATGGTTATCAGGTTTACATTCTGCCGTTCAACGAATCTAAGGGGTCTTGGTATGAATCTAAAACTTCGAGTTTCCATCTTAATCAAATTATTAAGGTCAAGCAAAACTCACGGATTCCGCACTACTTTAAAATTGTGGTTGTAAAGCAGCAGAATGAGACCCCAAAGACCTATCATCTTGAGGCGTTAGATAGTGAGGAGTGCATCACTATAGTGAACACTCTGAATTCGCTTAAAGCGAGACTGACAAAGAAGATATAATTAGACTTATGATCCTACGTATATAAATTTCATTTGAAATCGGAGATCGCGACGGCGATGGATTGTATATCGTCGTGGGAAATAGAGACTTTGATTCCTTTGATTCCCTTCACATTTGCTGCCTTCTCGGCTTCGCCATGAAGGAGGACAGCAGGAGCTCCATTTGTGTCTCTCAGAATCTCGATATCTTTCATAGCAGCACCAGCGCCTTTAGAGGCAACACCAAGGGATTTGAAGACAGCTTCTTTGGCAGACCAGGTTCCAGCAAATGATGCTTGTGGAAGAGCCGAAGATGAACAATATAACTTTTCTTTCTCGCTGAAGTTTCTGTCTAAGAAAGTGTTATTCGAAATATCGATACTGGAGAGAAGTTCAACATCCACACCAACGCCCTTCCCACCTGTAGCACCAACTGCCATCTCCTCTAACAATCTAGCAGTTGTGTGAGAAGACGATTTTATCAATTCTGGAGACGACTGGATATCGGCGGCATTAAAGGTAAACTTGTCTTCCTTGTCCAGACGGACTCTTGCCAAAGGATCCAAATAAACAGACTGTTCCAATTCGTCGGAGTATGGAGATTTCGACTTGGCAACGAAAAGCGAGTTGGTCAATATAGCATTGTGCATATATCTATAGCACTTTTTGTATCTTGCCTGAACCGCTCTCTGGTACGTAAGATATTCGTTCTCAGATAATGCGGCATATAAGTAATTTGCATTCACAACAATAGCCTGAGCACCTTTTTGACCGAAACCGAAAGAAGTGATAGAGACTGCTTTGATACCATCAGTCTGAATAGCGCGAGAAGGGAAAAGAACGTACTTATAATCTTCAAGCAGTTTATCGATGTTGTCTGCATTCCTATTTCCAGGAACCAGTCCGCTTTGCAGAATCTGCAAAGCTCCATTCAACATCCAAGCGCCCGCAGCACCCTTCGGATGACCAGTCAAGTATTTTTGGAAAACTCCATACACGGTGTTTCCCTCTGAACGATCCAGATGCTCCATCATCTTGTCGATTGCCGATGTTTCGTTTTTCTCGTTTGCCTTGGTTGATGTTCCATGGAATGAGCATACATCAAGATCATCAATAGTAAGATCGAACGTGGCAAGAGCTCCTCGGATTGGGGCAATGCGAGGGTCATTTTTCCAGAATTCATTGCCGTACATTCTTTGTGCATCTTTGATCTGTTTCTTGGCTTCTGTTGAAATTTCCTCAGATCTTTCAGCAAGGAATTGTTCCTTATGGAAGTTGTCGGAAGTCTTGGAAAGAGAGTCGGCCTCTTCGGACAGGAACTCCAGCTCATTTTCGACCCATTCTTTGATTTGCTCGGTTCTAGCCTTCAGAAGTCTAGCTCTATACTTTATGTTCAGTTTAGGAGACGAAAAGGATGACCCTCCATGATGCTCCTTTGCTGTAGTCAAAATACCCTTTCCCGGAGCCGGAACAGATCTTCCGATCTTATCACTTGCAGTAGATGCCATTGCGACTATTCCATAAATTGGGACTCCCATTTTGAGGGCTAGTTCGGCTGTCATCAGTAGTTGTAAACCAGACCCTTGAGCCTCCATGAAACCACTTCTTGTAGTTGTTGCTGGTCTTGACATTTCAGATGGAGTACGGCCACGGGCAAATTCTTCTTCTGAATTTGAAGTTGCCTTCATGTTCGCAAACTCATAAGAACCCTCTTCTTGGAAATCATCATATCCACCAACAATAACAATCTTTGCCTTTCCAGACAAAATGACCTCCATTCCTGTATCAATCGACTCGAGGGCAGTGGCACATGCAGCAACAGGTGTTTTGATAGGACCCGAGGCAGATAGGAGCAACATATTAACCCATGCGGACATAGTGTTGATAAACGACTCCTGGAGGATGTCATTTTGAACAGGCTGATCGAGGAATCTATCTTTAAACATACCCTTTAGGGCAGTAACACCTCCCATACCAGAACCTGAGCAGTTTCCAACCTCTGAAACGTGTACATATTTGTAGAATTCATATGGGTCTGTTATTCCTGCACTTAAAAGGGCCTCGACTGTGGTGACCAGCACATACAATGTAATTGGATCAACTTGAGAGATGATATCATCATCAATACCGTAAGTTCGTGGATCCCATCCAGTTGGAATTTGACCAGCCACAAGACGATCAAATCTCAAAGCTTTTGGAACATATAGCTTGGCTCCCTTGAGAACCCGCACAGAATATTCTTCCGCACCCTCAATTGGAAAGCATTCAACAAGGTCTCCATGCATGGCCTTGTATTGGTCAGCAGTAGGCTTGTCGGTTTCAAAAGGTTCCAAGTCGTGTTGTATGACAATTTCCTGAACCATGCGTTTTTTCTTTGGATCATACCCATTAAAAAGCTCAGGTTCGACAAGTCTAATACCTGAATGATTCAATATCTCCTGCTCGTATTTCGGTTTCACATCTTTGTCGTCGACAGGCTGGCCAGATTTTGCATCCACCCAACCAGTATATTGTTTTCCTTTGATACTTCCATTGAAATATTTGATGAAACCCATCAACCAGGCCATTTCGATACATCCTTCCAACGAGAATTCTCCATATGCTTCCATTTCCCAACGAGTCCTGGAATTACCCCATGGCCCAACTTCGGCAAATCCGGTAACAACGATCACCCTTTCCAGATCAAGCATACCTTCTAGATTTGGAGATAGCTTTTTGACATCACAATATGGCTTGAGCTCGGGGAATTCGAATTTCATATTCGCCTTCGGTTTAATTTCAGCTTTGTTAAATGGATCATCTGCAGCCGCTCCATTGATAATCTTGTGCTCGAGAGCAGTTTCAACGCTCACTGCCCTTCTGACATCAGAAGTACCGTTAATATCCTTTCTGAGATCATTGATATAATCCCTTAGATTTTCAATGAACTGCAATCCACCGTTTAAATCTGCCATGATAGGAGACTCCTCGCAAAGTCTTACAACCTCGGGAGTCATCAGCCCAAGAATATTGAATGCCATTTCTTTCTGAGAAAAGGTTCTGACTCCCAGTCTTTCGATACCTTCTGCTATGATATTGTTTCCAGACATCAATCCAGTTCCTCTTGTCCATCCAATGATTGCTCCACAGATAGTCAAATACGAAGACCACGATTCGGAGTGCCATCTATTGAATAAAGTTTCAAGACCAAGCTTCGATTCAGAATAGAGACCATCAGATCCAAAGGTACCGTGGTTTGGAGACAGTGGCAAGATAACTTGAGCAGGTCTCGTTTGTATGTTTTTAGACTTCTTCTTACTCGACACTTCACCCAAAAGCCTTAACAGATTAGTCAACATAATTCTGTGAGCGAGCTCGGATTTTGAGTCAATGCCATCAATTTCAATTCCCATTTCCGGAATAGCAGCAAATGGGACAACATAATCCAAATCCCACTGGAGACCACCTTGCTTGGTGTCATTATAGATGAATTCCACGAGAGCCTTCACGTCCTGTTTGGAACCTTGGTTGAAGGGAACCACCACCAAAGTAGAATCGGTAGCACCATATCTGGCATACATGTTTTGATAGTATTCGGTGACAGTTTTAGAGAACCGAGAGGTAGTGACAATCACTTTTGCACCACCAGCAAGCAATCCTTGAACAATTTCTGCCCCAATGGATCCTGCACCGGCACCAGTGACCAACGCATACTTCGCCTTGTAGGAGATACCATTAACTGCACCCTTTTCCAGTCCATCCAAAAATACAGAGGAAGCAGATTTATCGTACTTCCAAGATCCCAGTCGGTCTTTTTTCTGAATATGTAAGAATGGCAATGTTTCCGGGGGAATGGTACTAGAAACTGGTCTTTTGATTTCAGAATAGTCTTTCAAAGATGCAATTTCATCAGTATCACTATCAGATTCTGGAAGACTCTCATCACCCAAAACAGCCTTGGCAGATTTAGAAACTTCTATCTCTGAAGATTTATCAACAAAGTCGGTGAGTTTAGCATAAAGCTTTTGAAATTCGATTCTTGTTTCAGCAGAGGCCTGTTTTGAGATGGCTTTGTAAACTTTGTAAAGGTCGTCTTTGATTGAAGGTTGGGATTCCTTTGTCAAGTCTCCACCTAGAGCCATCTCGTGGACATACTGCTCCAACTTTCTGACTGCTGGGCGAACCTCCTCAGAGTACACAATGTTGCCCCGCTTATCAACGTTTGTCTTGGGACCAGTCGGATATGAAATATCCTTGTACACAGGAGGATTGTTCAAAATCTCACGACAGTTGTCGATGAGCTGTTGGCCCAGTTTTTTGGCCAATTCATAAGTTTCACCTTTTTCTGTGGGGGTGTGATCAATGTGATATTGCATGAACTTGATCAGCGTAGGGTTAGCCCTATTCATGATTTGAATACACTGAGTCACCGTCTCCCTATCAATGGAGGTCAATTTTCCAAAAATAATATCGAAGTACATTGACAGTGCGTCTTGTCTGGCCCAGTTCCAATAAGAGTCGTATGTACGCGCTTTCAAGGCCGAAAACACAGGCTTGATACCGGAAGCATAAAACTCACCGTGCTCCTCCGACCACAAATCCAGCTCTGCTTGTAAGACTGCAGTGGCTTCCTGTTCCTTTAAAAGCAGCCTTTCCCCCCTAGTTAGGTCATATTTCAGGTACCTCGCAAGCGTTTCTAAATGCTGGCGTGCAACCACTTTGTTTTCCTTCATTGCCGCCTCGAGAGCTGCAGAATCAATCACTGCAGCGGCTCCAGCATCACCAGAGCCCTGGGAAGAAGCTTGGCTCAAATTGACACCGTTAATAGCGGCATATGATTGTGCAGAAGCATCCAAAAACGACTTGGCATCACTCTCTGTAGCCAGTCTCTGGGCTGGTTCATTAGTAATAGCATAAAGTAACACCGAATCTTGTCTTCCCGAACCAAGACCCCATCTGGTTTGCAAATATTTACGGGCAACACCAACCGAAAACCCTCCAGGCATCTTTGAGCTCATCAATCTGGCCACAAGAGAAGAAGTTTGCTTTCCAAGTGAACCAGTAAACGTTTCTTGGAACTGATCTGCCAATTCCTGCAAAGGTGTGTCCTCTGGCTTCTCGGGAGTGGCTCCAAATTCTTTTCCTAAGTCTCCAAGAATCTCGTTTTGAACAGTAGATTTTCCGCCAACAAGATCTTTGATAGCTTTGGACATTGGAACGTCTGCAATACCCTTTTTCAGTTTATGGGCAACCAATGCTTGCAAGATCAGAGAAGCCTTAACTGGTTCATCAGGGACATCGGCAGCCTGAACAGATGCCACGGAGTTTACCACAGGTTGCGAAACCACTGGAGTTAATTGAGCAGCAGATGGAACCTCATTTGTTGAAGTATCGGAAGACTTGGAGTCAGACCCCTGAACTGCAGTAGCCAGCTCTGACGGATCCGGAGTGTAGTATATTTCCTTCTGATCTTTCGAGTAACATAGCACTTGCCGCTGCAAGGATAATGCAGCGTCGTAAGATTCATATTTAGCCTTAATTGTACGAGAGGCCATGCCCGCAAGAGTAGGAGAAGGGCCTATCTCGACAACACGCTCTGTATTAAAATCTTTCAAAAACACATCTTGGGTCTCTATCCATCTAACAGGGGAGGCAAATTGGTAAGCCAATAACTCCGTTAAGAGGACATGAGACAATTCTTGCTGAACCTCTGGTCTCATCGTAAATTTTAAACAGGTAAATCAGGGTGTTTAGCAGATTTAAAGTTTTCAGTGCAAAACCGACCTAAATAAAAAGTTGTTGAATTGCATAATTGTTGAGAATCACGATCGAAGGCTGTGTAAAAAACAATTACTGAAGACACCCACCCAATCGCGAACTAAATTCCGGTAGTGTACTAATCGTTATCTGTATCATACAACTCGTTGCAAAATACATTTTAACTCTCTAGCTAGAAGATTAGGAGTCTATGAACACTAACATCAATGAAACCCAGTATGACTTAACGTCAATATCGGTGCCGGAGTCCTTATCTCTCATTTCCTCCAGGCTGGACAAGTATCGCGCTCTTGTTCTCAACATTGAATCATATATTGAGGACCACCTCACTATCATCAATTCTACCCTAAAAGGTCTCGAAAAGTTGAGGAATCACGGCCAAATAGATAGTTCTGTCAGATTTGAACTAGACCCTGAAGGTAAACATGCCGTATCAGGGGTAAAAGAATCTTCTCATACGGAGCCCGTGATTCCAGACGTGAACTCATTTTTTGACCTGATGCAAGTCCAGACAGAGAAATCACTTGAACTATTTATGCTCAACGAAAAGACGATTAGAACTCAAGTAATCCCCCCACTGAAGCAACTCCAATCGTCACTTTCCACCAAAAACAAGGTATTTTCTCAACAATATTCTAAACTCGACAAGCAGTTCCAGTTTGAACTTCAGCGTACGCAGAAATGCCTTGAAAGTTTTCACCATTCCATCAATAAATCAGATATGCTACCGGAACGCGCTAGGCCGGAATATCGACAGGACCCATTCCTCAGCAAGCGCCTGATCCTTGCACAAGCTGAACAACAACTCGCCCACGAGCACGAACTTCTAAACTTTATCCAGGCTTCCGAAAATGACCTCAAGCTAACTGAGTCTCAAACCACCCAACAGTTGAAGCATATATTCCATATCTTCTCGGCCTCGATGGAACTGATGCATAATGGCAGGGTACAGGAATTCGCGGCACTGGACGATCGCCTTAATGCTATTCCCGATTCCCTTGAATCCGAGAAGTTTCGCAAGCTTAATGCGGAAAAGCTTTGCGATGGAGCTCAAAATCCAAATTTTGGACTGTTGGAAAAGCGAACAATCGATACGGTCTCATTTCCTAATAGGTCGCATTTTTCCACTGTCCCTATTCTCGAAGGTGTTCTCAGCCGAAAGGACGGCAAATTCTCTTCAAAAATGACGTCCCACTACTACGTTATAACGAAGTCACGCTTGCTTTTTGAGTTTCCGTCAAGATTGTCTCCAACGTCACCACCTTCCACAGTTTTATTTCTTCCTGAGTGTACATTGCAGCAAAATGATTCAAACGAACCTTTGAGGTTTAAAGTCCAAGGTAAAGATGTGTCTTCGACCTTCTTAAAGTCTACGAAGTCGTTAGTTTTAAAGGCTGCATCGGAAGATGAATTTAAAACTTGGTATAATGTGATCAGCGAAGTTAGCGGTTTGATGTACTCCAACGAAGAGTTGCGAGAACCAGAAGAGTAGACACTGTTACCAATTAGTGCATTAACTCCTATATACTATGAGCACGCCATCTTAAATCAATATACAACTCCTTATCATTCTTGTATGTATAATATACATGTACGCAGTGATCGAATTTTTAGAGAAAAAAGAAGAGCGATAAATTTGCAAGTATCAAATTCACGTCAAGTTAGGATTTATAATGCTGATTTCGTTTCTGCCTTCCTTACTATCAAAAACATGAGTTCAAACACAGAAGGATGTCACCAGCAAGAAGGAGAAACCGAAGGACACAAAAACTTCCATGCAGTAGGATCTAGCAATCATACTATATACCCGTCAATACAGGAACAGTACGAGAGACAGCAAGCCGATTTCTTCGAAGCACGAATGGATTCGGAAAGTCAGTCTCGTTTTGAGAAGAAAACTAAGGAAGGTCCGAATTACCGCTCGATTCACGCCAAGGAAAATGATCAGTCTGCTTACTATACTACCGAAAGTTCGCTTCCGTACAGACAAACTAAAGGCAAGTACTCGATAAACGATTTCCAGGTAATCCGAACCCTTGGCACCGGCTTTTTTGGAAGGGTTCATCTGGTCAGATCAAATCATAACGGAAGATACTATGCAATGAAAGTGTTTCGAAAGCGTAAGATTGTGAAATCTAAGCAAATTGAACATACCAATGACGAGCGAAGGATTTTGTCAGTTCTTCAACATCCTTTTATAACTCGGATGTGGGGTACTTTTCAGGACTCGAAATCAATTTTCATGGTCATGGATTACGTCGAGGGTGGGGAGTTATTCTCTTTATTAAGAAAATCGAAAATGTTTCCTAACCAGGTTGCCAAATTCTATGCCGCTGAAATACTCCTCGCTCTTGAATACCTGCACTCCAAGAACATAATATATCGTGACCTCAAACCTGAAAACATATTACTTGCAAGATCTGGTCATATCAAGCTTGCTGATTTTGGATTTGCTAAAGAAGTTGAGACAAAAACCTATACTCTATGCGGCACCCCAGACTACATTGCACCCGAAGTTATCGCAGTCCAACCCTACAACAAAGCTGTAGACTGGTGGTCGTTTGGAGTATTAATTTTTGAAATGTTAGTTGGGACGACCCCGTTTTACGATTCTTCCCCTCTGAAAACATACGAGAAAATTAGCCAATGCAACTTGACCATACCTTACTTTATCCAAGACGATGCGAAGCTTTTAATAAACAGTTTGATCACCAAAGATGTCACTTACAGACTCGGAAATCTAAAGAATGGGGTGGACGACATTAAAAATCACCCATGGTTTTCTGAGGTAGTTTGGGGAAATCTGATAAGTGGAAATATTGAGACTCCCTACGAGCCCAATATCCCAAGTGGTGTTGGGGATAGTTCGCAATTTGAATATTACCCGGAGGAGGAATATGACTATGGAAACTTCAAGTCTGTGGACGAATATGGCCATTACTTTCCCGATTTTTAATCGCACCACAGTGTAAGCATTTGGTGTTGACATCGAATAAACTCATTTATACTGGCTATTAGAACGCGCGTTTTTCATTTACAGTGTTGATTGACTTGAGATCTCTTGAAAATGTAACT
This sequence comes from Ogataea allantospora, assembly GCA_030572655.1. NCBI lineage: Eukaryota > Fungi > Ascomycota > Pichiomycetes > Pichiales > Pichiaceae > Ogataea > Ogataea allantospora. The sequence goes on from JAJMAM010000027.1 coordinate 15,681, forward strand.
TCGTCATGGCATCCGCTTGAAGAAAGCCTATGTCTCACTGAAAGTTCTGACAACTTTTGAATTTTATCATTCTCTAGAGGATCAGTATTCAGCAATATTTGCAAGACTTTTGTTTGATGTGTATTCAGTGTGGTGACGGAACTCTCAATGATATGAGGAAGAATTTTTTTCAGCAAGTGGAAGTCTGTCGGCCTCAATTCCCAATAACTATAAGCCAAATGCAGATTGTTGCTTCGTGCCAAGGTCGATACTATATCGATACTTGATTTAGATCCAACGAGGAGCTTCATAAGTTGTCTCAAATGCTTGGGATTTTTGAAGGTGCCTTCTCTAATTGCGGGAACCCAAAGCTTGAACAACTGCCTCTGAATAATATTTTCGGACAATATTTTTAACCCGACAAGTTCAAGTTTGTAGGCGAACAACAAGTATGCTTGGCAACGATACAGCTTATGCGTATTGGTAAATATAGAAGACATTTCAGCCCTATTAATCAGTCGAACTAACGACATCGGATCCAACTTGACTATTACGGCAGCCAAGACAGGCATGGGAAGCTTTTGCGTCTCCATCAATGATTCGTGAATTCTCAACAGCTCCTCCTGGTTGGAGGTACTTCTAATCTTAAGTACTAGTTCCTCTCGTCCCATCGTAGCGTAATCGTTACGTTCCAAAATCGGCTGAACTTCGCGTATTGACACCAGAGCCGAGTTTAACTCTTGTTGAACGCGGTTGTAATGTTCATACTGCAAGGTCTCAACAGAATTGAGAACACGGAGTCGTTTTTCTAGCTGTTCGTCAATATTCATGGTTGGAGTCGGTTTCTCCAACAATCCCAGTAAGTTATCAAGCAATCCATTTGACAATGAGTTTACCTTAGGAGTTTTGAACTTGGGAATTCTGGGGGCAAGCAGCACCATTCCTACATGGATGAATCGAGGTATCCTCGATATTGGCCGTGAAAATCCCTTGAACCGAGATACGCTATAGAGTAGCATAATTCAATTTCGTCATTACCTATGATACTGAATGAATAGATAGTCGGCAGGGTAAAAGTTTGGGATTGTGAACAAGTTTGTGTCACATCAGATTTATGACAGAAAGATGACTTCTACTTTCGTCACTTACGTAAGATCGACATAGTATTTTCCAAGTCCGGGTAAACTATCAGACTTCATTAATTTCATTAATTGTTACCCGGACTTTTAGATCTTCCCCACAAACACATCTTCCATTTCCCCCTTGGAAAATGGTGTAGTGAAGCGTCTTATGTACTGAGAAACATCGGAAGGAATCTGATGTTGTCTCTGTATCCGATATCGCCTAACATGGCTGGGGGTCTTTGTAGTTTTCTGCTTCTGAACCCGGAAACGTAATTGGGTGCAGTCTTCCTTTGTGCTCCCAAACTTCTTTGTGGGGTTGTTCACAAGAACGTAGTCCTCTGTTGATGACTGTGTGCGCGAACAGGTTGGATAAAACGTTACACGCGATTTCTCCTCGCGGTTGAATGTGATTGTATTGCAAAACAAGTCAGTTGCCAATTCAAAGTCCTTTTTCTCCAAATACCTGAAGTATTTCTCAAATCGGGGACTTCGCCTGCTCCAAATCTAGTAGCTGTTAGTAAAATCTTTTGGAATACTCTCAAGTAACTTACAGTTGAAGCAACCTTCGATGTGTGAGTCAGGTCACAAACATTCTTCTGCTGTTTAAGGATTCCATTGACAACACCTCTCGCGATTACAAAACGGTTTCTTGGCTTGCCGACAGCTTTCTTAACTTCTTTTTCATCCAAACCGGTACGAATCTCATCGCAAACTTCCCTGTTGATGGGTTCCATAGTAGTCCATGGTGTCAAATACATTGCTTCGCTTGGATAATGGTAAATGGTAACAGTTTTTGTGCACGCTAATTAATTAGCCAAGTGAAAAAAAGTGGTTGCAAAACTGAAACACAATATATTTTTAATCTGCAATTGTGAGTACCTACGCCACTAAAGAAGCTTCGAACGATTATAGCTGAATTTCTGTGACAGTATTCAATGATTTCAATGGAAGAGGACCCGCTCATCAACTCTCTTGTGGAATTATCTGATTTCACTAACCTCTTCATATTTGAAAACCA
>JAJMAM010000028.1:0-17075 GCA_030572655.1 Ogataea allantospora
TTGGAGACAACTGTGCTTCTGCTTCCTTCTGGGGAGAGACCACTGCTACCAGCTCTTCGTCTGTCACTTCTACACCATCATCCACCGAAGCTTCGTCGTCTTCGACGGAAGCTTCCATCACTTCTTCTTCCGCTGATTCCTGTACTAAGGCTGTTGATACCGCAACCATGACCTCTGGCCAACTCTACACCTACTCTCTCGTGATCTCTAGAGATGGTGCTTTGTTCACCAAGGCCAACATGGTCGGAACTGTTGGAAACACCGATCTTGGATACGCTGAGCAGTATGTTACCAATACTGCTATCAAGGTGTACACCGTTGGAGACAACTGTGCTTCTGCTTCCTTCTGGGGAGAGACCACTGCTACCAGCTCTTCTGTTGCTACATCTTCTACACCATCATCCACTGAAGCCTCATCTTCGTCTGTTGAAGGTTCTAGTTCTACAACGGCGGCTATTCCAACCATGACTGGTTATCAAGTTGCTCAGAAGCCTGTCTTCGTCATTGATGTTCCGCCTGCGTTTGTTCCATTTGAATGTGAAGGTCCAGAACAAGCATCCTTCAACTATGGTGACATTGAAGTCGACTTCTCGGAAGATGCTTATGCTCTCTCATCTGCATCTGATTCCTTTAACGTTGACTTCACTGCAAGTGCCACCAACGATGTCCATATTACCTTCACAGGTGAGCCACAAGCCGCTACCTCCGTCTTTGCAGCTACTGCATACGTTACAGCTGGTGCTCAAGCGGGTGCAAAGATCAAGAAGAGAGCCGAGTCTGTCTTTACTCTAACTGCGACTGTCACTTTGACATCTGCCTCGTCTGGTTCAGCATCCTCTACGCCTGCATTAACTAGCGGTAGCTCAGGTTCTGTCACTTCGACATCTTCTTCGTCTGGTTCAGCATCTTCTACGCCTGCATTAACAACTAGTGGTGGTTCAGGCTCAGTCACATCTGTCGGTAGTACCTCTACAGATCTCTCGACTGTCACCTACACTATAACTAGTTGTTCCGATAACAAGTGCAGTGCTGTTCCTACCTCAGGAGTTGTTTCATCATTCACGTACACTACTGAAGGTGAAGTTGTGACAGAGGTTACAACAGTTCCATGTGATACCACCACTTATTCAACGGTTACCTATACGGTGACCAGCTGTTCTGAGGACGTTTGTTCCGCTGTGAAAACTTCAGGTGTTGTCTATCCAACAACATACACATCCGAAGGCGTTACAGTCACCGATTACACGACAGTTCCATGTGATACCACCACTTATTCAACGGTTACCTATACGGTGACCAGCTGTTCTGAGGACGTTTGTTCCGCTGTGAAAACTTCAGGTGTTGTCTATCCAACAACATACACATCCGAAGGCGTTACAGTCACCGATTACACGACAGTTCCATGTGATACCACCACTTATTCAACGGTTACCTATACGGTGACCAGCTGTTCTGAGGACGTTTGTTCCGCTGTGAAAACTTCAGGTGTTGTCTATCCAACAACATACACATCCGAAGGCGTTACAGTCACCGATTACACGACAGTTCCTTGCAGCACTACATCAAGTACTCTTGAGACCTCTGTCGACTATCAGACTGTAACATACACTGTCACCAGTTGTTCGGGTGACAGTTGTGCCGATGTTGTGACTTCAGGTGTTCTTTCTCCAACCACCTATGTTACAGGAGGAATCACTGAATCAACATACGCTACAGTTCCTTTGAGCTCCTCGACCTCGAGTTATGACACTTCTTCGTCTGTCTCCATTTACGAGGGAAAGGCTATGCAAACCCGTATTGGAAAAGCAATGGGACTGCTTGCACTTGTTGCGTTCTTCGTTTAGAAATGTACTTCTTGTTGAGTTTTTCGTTTAGAAATATACTTCTTGTTGACTTTAAGTCGTCGTAAAATGATAAAAGAAAAGACTGTTGTTACTATACTTCGGAATCTCTTTCTATAAAAATAGATCATAAAGGATCATTTTACCAGACTGACTGAATTAAAAAAGTAGAAAAATTAATCCAGATGAGCAAAGCACTACAACCCAAGTTCTTTAGATTTGTGTTATGGAAGAGGAAGAGTCAATCGTAGGCACACAACACGAAGTACACCTAAGGTTGTGTTGTAACCAAACTAGTAACTCAGACAACAAAGTCAGAATTGTAGCAAGCGGCCGATTACCAAACTATGACCTACTGCTTTACCAAGAGTTTTTGAACGAGTAATCAATACAATATATGCTCGGACTCTGCGAGATCTACTAATTTACCAATTTAGCCACTGTTCGATGCCACTTATGAGTCTAAAGACAGAGATCTTCCGTTTTCGGACTCTCCTTGTACTTTACCGCTTACATTAGTGGACGTATTGATTTGGTCTACGCGCGTGCCTCTTCATCGCTGTTTAATTCTTCAAAAGGTGATTGCAGGTGAACATACAGTATAATAACATTCTTTTTGGAGATAATGTAATAGACTGACTAAGTGACGAAATGAATGGAGTAATAGAGACGAATACAATTCCAGGGATGAATTTAAAATCATCCTTATCTGAAATGTTAGGGAGATTTTCTAAATTTACCAATTTTCTCAGATTCGCGCTTTTTGGAGTAAGGGGTAGTAATATCTTATCTGGTTATCTGGAGTCTAGAGGGGGTTTCTAAAAGATGCTACCAGAGAACCAATCCATACCTAAAAAAATCTTGCAATAAATATGTCAGAACACATTTTGGTCATTGGAGCCGGGACCTTTGGACTGTCCACCGCTCTGCATCTAGCAAGACAGGGGTTTCATGTTACATGCTTTGACAAGTATGAAGTTCCTTCGCCAATTGCAGCAGGTAATGACAGTAATAAAATGGTGGATTATAACTACTACCATCCTTCTGAGTATGTCGAGCCACCTGAGAGAATTAGAATAGAAGCTAAGGATGCTTGGGGATCCGATCCCGTCTTCAAGCCACATTACCACCCCGTTGGCTTTATCTATTCTGCCTGCTCTGATGAGGCCTTGAAAGCACACAAGAGAATCTTTGAGCTTAAGGGATTAAGGGAGTACGAGTATTTGGACTCTCCAGAACTATTTGCTAAACACGTTCCTGTGATATCTGGGAATATGCCAGGATGGCGTGGATATGTTTTGAACGAAGACGATGGTTGGCTTCACGCAAGAAACTCACTCAAGTCCGCTTACAATGAGTGCTTAAGCCTCAAAGTTACTTTTGTTTTCGGTGAGGATGGAGAGATATCAAAAGTTCTGGAAGATGGAGTTGTTGCAAAATCGGGAAAGGTCTTTAAGGGCTCGAAGATCGTCCTTGCTGCAGGAGCAAATGCGGTCAAAATTATTGATTTCAAGTTTCAATTGCAAGCAAAGGGCTTTACGCTTGCCCATATCAAAGTCAGTGACGAGGAAGCCAAACGGTTTAGAGATCAGCCAGTTATCTTCAACGCAGAAAGAGGATTCTTTTTCGAGCCAGATGAGAATAATGAAATTAAGATCTGCAATGAGTATCCCGGGTACACAAAGCTTGACGAGAATGGAGATTCAATCCCATTCTTTGTCGATGCAATTTCATTGGAAGCTGAAAGGGGCGTAAGAAAGTATTTGAAAGAGACCATTCCCGAATTTGCGGATAGACCATTTGTGAAAACTAGAACCTGCTGGTGTACTGATTCGCCGGATAGAAATCTCATTCTTGATTATCACCCAGAGCAAAGAAATTTGATAGTCGCATCTGGTGATTCGGGTCTCAGCTTTATGTTGATGCCCGTGATTGGAAAATACGTCTCAAAGCTGGTGACTGGTGAAGGCTTTACTGAAGAAGAGTCAAAATTCTGGAAATGGAGACCAGAAACTGTTTTTAAACGTGACAACAAGCAGGAGCGATGGGGAGGCGATGGTATCGTAAAAGATCTCAAGGAAATAGATCAGTGGGTCTCAGTTGACCACCCTACCCCACATGCAATAGACTTTAGTAAAACTATGTAACAGAATGCGTTGAAAGTTCTGCACCTGTGTTATCCAGATCTCAACAGTCTGCGTCTTAAGTAATGCTTATCTTTTTCGCCAAGGCAGCACTGGATTCTTACGTTAATGGAATTACTGGAACTGTGCACTTGCTGGGTAGTGAAGGAACATCCATTACTCACCTTTCTCAGCCGACAAATTGTATTCGATGTGATCCGCTAACGTGGTCAAAACGGAAGAACTAGTTTCACCAATTCCTCTCTCACTTTACGCCTGTGCGTTCTTCTTTGAAGAAAACACATTGGGTGCTGCCTGGAATACTATTTCTCAAGAAAATAATGTTATTATTGCTAAGATGGACGAAGACAGTGGAGTGAACTCTCTATTAGTTGTGTTTATCAACATCTTCTGGATCCCAATTGAAATAACAGTGGGAATATGACTAGTTTTCCCTGTAACAACTCTTATCAACATGGGAGCCGCCATTTGGACCGTGGAGACCCATGGTGTTGCTCAATGGATGCTCTCATGCACAATCGTAGGAATTGGGACAGCTGCATACCAAGCTGTTGTCCAGCAAGCCACCTCGACTTATATTCTGTCCACTTAAGAGGCTGCATGGCTGTCGTCTATTTGTTTGGACAGCAGCTGGTTCTGCCATTAGACCGATTAGTGGAGGAAGTATTATGAATGGAGTTGGTTGGAAACAGTCTTAATCAAGTGTGGCTAGCATTGAAGGAACTACACTCGTTCCTTTCTGTTTCCTGTTTGAAGACACTTTATTCTCAATATTTCTTTGGCGTGGACAATATTATTTATTGGTTGGGCTACGGGCTGTTTATCTGACTTTGTTATGCTTTATCTTGCCAAACGCAACAACGGAGAAAAGAACGGGAGATGAGGCTTTACACCCTGGTTCTATTCTTTGTCTATGCTGCAGCAGAATATACGATGTATGTTTGGGAAGCACAGAATGGTGCCCATTGGATTGTGATTGCAATTGGTCTATGTTTAATGATTTCGTGCCAAATTTCTGCCTGTGGTACTGAAGCCTTGTATGCTATGGACTGATTTAGTAGAATCTCTGGTGACCTGGCTACTGTCCTTAAAATGTGCCCATCAATGGTGAATTTTGCTACTTGCTCCTTTGAGCAACCATTTATTGATCGAACTCATGGATAGGAGTCCTTGTTCTTTGGCTTGTGTGTTCAAACTAGAATGGTCTTGGAAATCCCAGAAATCCCAAATATCAAACAAGGTGAACTTTAGAGAATGAAATGTGCCCCTAGATATTATGCTTTCCTGAGTGAGGTGAACAGGGGGGATAGGTTTTCTTTCAGTTGATTTTAACTATGATTCGTCCAATTACTGTTTTATATATTAGCAAACCTTGTCTCTCCGACGTGTAGAGAGGGCCAGATCTCTAAGTCAAACCTTTCCTGCAGTCTTAACACAGTAAGATCATCTTGTAATCGATAATTGAAGAGTCCAGGAAAATGATATCTCAAATATCGTTCTACCAAAATACTTAAGATGTTAGTGTGAGATTTCAGATTAACGGGACTTCTAAGTTCTCAATGAGCCATTCCAGAATCTAGAGCCTCCTGAAGATAGACCCAGTAGGCGTGCTTGGTTTTATCTCTCCAGTATCTGCCAGTATAAATCATGGGAATGAAGCTTCCAATACACACAATCGAGATGCAAGCTGCAGCGATAAATGTCTTTTTGAGACCTTGATTGGTCACCCACGGGGTAATTCCATAATTGATCGCAAAGCTCATGGTATTTCTAATGAGAATGACGGGAACCATAGCCTGTCCACTGAGCTCCCTATAGCTCTCAACGACATAATTGACAGAAGCAGCACAACCCAATGCACCAACTCCTCCAAGAACTCCCATTCCTAACGCGATTCCAATCCAGTGAATGCCATTATAGGCGCCAACTCCCCAAAGAACAAGAGCACAAGGGCAAACAATCAAGTAAGCTGTCATCAACCAAAGTCTATGCTCAGGCTCCGACACCCCTCCTGACTTTTTGGCACAGAATAGCCTTATCCTGTCTCCAAAGTATCCTGAATAATAGGAAAACATAAAGGAGAATATTATAGGAGAAATATATGTCACACCAACCATTGAAGTAGAAAAATGATAAGGAGTAGATGTGTATATTGACGACGCTGTAGCATTGAGAATGTTGAACCAGACCAAAGATGTACCATATTGAAAACCAGAAAACACAACTGCCGGGAAGCGTAACATAGAGAATTGACGGAGAACGATAACGTGCATCATAAATGGTCTTGATCTATCCAGAAGCTTTAGTTTGTCCTTGAAAGTCTTTCCAGGTGGATAATTAGTCTGGAGTTCGGAGGAGAAGATATTTTTGAGCTCTTGAACATCTACTGGATTTTGCTCACTTTTCGAAATCTCTATTTCTCTGATTTCCTCCACCTCATCCGCATTCTCAGCTCCCAACTCGTCATCCGCAGAGATATGTGGACGACTGTAATTTGTTTCTTCCATGAACAAATAGAGGAAAACAAAGCAAACTGCATCAAAAATTGCGCACCAGAACATAACCCATTTCCAGCTTTGTCCATCAGTGATGAACCCGGCAACCAGTGGGGCCATGTAGTTGGAAGTTAGTAATGCCAAAGCATACAGTCCCATATATGTCCCTCTCTCATGCTCAAAAAAAATGTCAGATATGGAGATTTCTAGTAATGACTCTATAGGAGCTCCAAAAAACCCAGTTAAAATTTTGCTTCCAATCCACTCGCTGTATCCCTTTGTATATGGCGTCCAAATGCACAATAGCGCAGTAGCTAGACACGTAAATACGTACACAGGTCTCTTTCCATACTGTAGAGCAAGGGCTTGCCAAAATACACACCCCCAACCGTAAAACAAAAAAGCACAACCCGTACCTTGATTCAAATTGTCTAATGTCAAATCCGTACCGTCAACAATACTTTCCAGCACACTATAAATTGCTGCAGAAGGCACACCAATTGCAAATGTGTAAACTAGCACACAAAAAACCGACAAATACTTTCGATTACGACTCCAAAGAAGCGGATCATTGTATGGGTCTTGAGCATTTGGGGTAGGACTGAGAACGACTTCCTTGTCTTTAATGATATGATTCAGCTTTTCATCCAGATCCACCAAATGGACTGTTCCTGGAATAGCCTTGTTATTGATTCTCATTAATTTCCCTCCAAGATGATGTGGAATATTTATAAAATGATCGTTGCTATCTCCCCATTTCTAAAAATTAGTTTCGATACGGGATCACATACATATTGTCCTAATGAGTCAAACAATGAACTGATAGTGCTAGGAAAATCCTGTCTAGTGGTCGGAAATACTTTCTATTCGTTGGATACTTTACCTCAAATATTGCAAATCCATTGCGAGATTTTAAGCAAGCAGGTGCGCAATTACTTATTATTTGTCAGATCCAAACCAAAAAATAGACCAGAAAAGATACAACTGATAAGAAGGGGGACGGAAGTTTTCGAAACTAGATAAAAAGACCAGACATTTACGGTCTCCTTTAGTAGTAATTCTTTTTTGTGACCAACGTCTAAGTTAGTATCAATGCCCTCGTATGTCAACAAAACCACAGACTTGACCAAGTTTGAAGCATGGAAGCCAAAGATCCAAAACGCTCTTGAGAAGTTAGAGAATTCTATAGTGTCGGAGTTTCTACTTCCCAACGACGAGTTGCCTCCTCGTTCTAGACTCGATGTCTCGAAAATCCCCTATCAAACGAAGATCATGTCTGATAAAGATGTATTAATCACTGAAACGAAGGCTTCCGCTCTTGTTGAACAGATGGGTTGCGGAAAGCTAACCGCTAAAGAAGTTTTGACTTCTTTCCTTAAAAGAGCCACAATTGGTCATCAATTGATGAATTGTGCTACAGAGTTTCTTACTGCAGAAGCTTACGAAGAAGCAGAAATACTTGATGCTTACTTCAAAGAGACAGGAAAGCTCAAAGGGCCTTTGCACGGTGTGCCTGTTAGTTTGAAAGAAATGTTGTCAGTCAGAGGAAGGGCCACCAATGGTGGATTTGTTTCTCTCCTGGACAACATAACTGATCAAGATGCAGTCACGGTCAAAGTCTTAAGGGATTTAGGTGCAGTCCCATTTGTGCGGACAAACGAACCTCAATCCCTTATGCATCAAGATTCGACAAATTACATATTTGGCACTACCAAGAACTGTTTCAATCTCAAATTGAGTGCATCAGGTTCCAGTGGAGGTGAAGGTGCGCTTGTTGGATTCAAAGGATCAGTCATTGGGGTGGGCACAGATATTGGAGGATCCATCAGAAGTCCTGCAGCTTTTAACGGTTGTTATGGTTTGAGACCTACTGCTTACCGAGTTTCAAACCTCGGTGCTGTTTCTGCAGGTGGAGGCCAAGAATCGGTTAAATCATCTATGGGACCGATTACCCAAAACATTGAGGATATTGAGTTATTCATGTCGTCGTACATCTCTAGCGAGCCTTGGAAGTACGATGCAACTATTGTACGCATGCCGTGGAAGAAGGTAACACCATACAAAGATTTTACCGTTGGTATTATGAGACACGACGGGATAGTGAAGCCGCATCCTCCCATTCTCAGGGGACTTGGCTATGTCGAAGAAAAGTTGAAGGATGCAGGTATTAAAGTGGTTGAATTTGAGCCATACAAATGTCAGGAAATCTGGGACATTGTCAGATGTATGTATTTTGCTGATGGCTGTGCCGCTCAAACCAAACTCTTAGCAGAATCAGGAGAACCAATCCACCCTCTAACAGAATGGGCTTTTAATTATGGAAATGGAGAAATCACCATCTCGGAAAATTACAGGCTTAATCGCGAAAGAGATTATTTTAGAAACAAGTATCAAAAGCTCATGGTTGAAAGAGGAGTTGATTTCATTCTTACCCCAGCCTACCTTGGAGTTGCAGCAGAAATTGGAACAACAACCTACTGGAACTACTGCGCCCTGTGGAATCTTTTAGACTATCCTGGTCTTGTTTTCCCCACTGGACTTTATCAGGATCCCGAAATCGATAAAGCTGAGACTCGTACCGAGTATTGGGGAGAAGCAGATGAAAGGGAGTCATTGAAATACAAGCCAGAAATTTTCAAGGGGGCTCCTATTTCCCTGCAGTTGATCTCCCAAAGATATGAGGATGAAAAACTGGTGGCAGCTGGAAAGATTATTAGTGATTGCTTACGTACCTAATTTTTTTTAAGTAGAAAGATAAGAATAGGTCGTGGATTGAAACATGAACATTATAACATTTACAGCAGAGACTAAATTTCTATCAGTTCAAGTATTTAGCTTGTGGTGCTCTTGGTGATGAAGTTGGAATACGATAGCCAAACGTTGCGAGCTAAGACTGGGTGTCTTTCGTGTCGAAGGAAGAAGAAAAAATGTGATGAAGCAAAACCAGTTTGCTCACGATGTGTTCGGTCCCCGGCTTCTTGCATTTGGCCAACGGGCCAGTTGCTGGTAGACAAGAGATTCAGAAGTTACAATTCATCGATAGCAAAACCTTCTACTGAAAAGGTTGAACCGTACCTATCTCAAGTCCAAAGAATCAAGTATTCTATCGGGTCAGTATCCAACAAGTATTTGATTCCGGGGGTGGTATTAACGAGGAGCCAATTGATGTATCTGGAAAAGTTTACTATATCATTCATTCCAGCTATAACACCTCCTCATGCACATGCTAAGATGAGACCAATATCTACATTTGTCCCCTATATTTCTGTAAGGTGGGAGCTTTTGGATCTCTATCTGGCTTGTGGAGCAATAGATTCAAGTTGGCATGATCCTACAGCAAAACAGCAAGCACTTGGATATTATAGAAAGTTTCTGTCAAATTGGAAAAAGCATTTGGCGTTGGAATCGACTATTCTTGACAATTGTGTATTTGTAGTGATTCAAATGCTATTGTTACTAGACAAACATATCGGATCTAATAGCTCAATAGTCTGCAGTCATATTTCAGCTGGTTACAAATTATTGAAGCGATGTGATTGGTTTCTGTTTAATCATAAATCTAATCCCACTGAGAGAGTACTCATTGAATCCTTTTGTTATAACTACGTGGTTGCAATTCTCTTTGTGCGAGATGATGATTTGTTGCTACTTCCACCTGCTGGGACATTAATGGTATTAATACCTACCCTACGCAAGCCTATTCTGAAAAGTGATACAGTCTTGTGGGCTAACAACCCTGTTCTTGGAAATAGTCTCGAGCTCTTTTCGAAGATTGAGGAGATTTCATGGCTCTTCAGGTCTCGTTCATTATCGAATAAGGAATTTCAGAGGGCTAAAGAGTTGTATTCAGACTTAGAGAGCTACAAGGTTAGCGTTTATGACTTTGAAGGATTCACTTTGCACCAGAATGTGTCATTCATGTACTCTATAGCTGGAAGACTTGTGTTGCTCAAGCACTTAGATCCGAATATATCTGAATCTAGCACCACCATTCAAGATCTACTTCGAGAAGTTACTCCATATATTGTGAAAACAAAACTGGGAGACTTCACCGGATGTGTGGGGAGTATAATGGCATGGCCTTTAGTCATAATTGGTTTCGCCTCAACCGGGAACAATCAAAAAGGCCTCATTTTAAAGAAAACTCTCGAGCTCGGTAATACATTACATGCTGAGTTTGCAAAGCAGATACTGGAGCTACTTGATTTAGCATGGAATCAACGCTTAGGCTTGAATATCTTGTACAGAACTGATATTCTTTCCAACTACGCAATGTAACATTCTCCAAATATACTTCGCCATCTAATGTATTTTCGAGACTTTCAGTCCGAGATCTTCAATATATCTGAACTATTAGCATCACGGTGTTCCCAAATTTAGTGGAATTAAAACTTATTGAATCCCAAGCCGGCTATGTAACATTTCTCGGAGAGTAAATTTGGATATACAGGAGAAGGATAAAAAAATATCCAAAATATCTGGCGATGCTTCTCAGGATATATCATCTTTTAAGGCCGAGAACTTACGAATACATTTGTTAAGAGCCTTGTGTGTCGTTTCAAATTTCTGCAAACGGTTGTGATTGGTGGACCGATAGATCCTGAACGCTCTACGGTCTCAATCTCAAGGACAAGATAATAGGGGGTTGCCACCTTCTGTTTTTTGAGTATCGGGTTGCAGGCAGGCCAACCGATGAAAAAACTTGGTGTAGCAAACTTGTCTAAATCGTGGGAACATGGACCCGTGTTCTATAACAAACGTATTCTGGCTCAATGTTGTAGAAGTCTGAAGGGTTAAACTTGTGATGTTTTTTCCTTGAAACATCTGTTTACCCGAAGTCTGGTTTCAGATGATCACGTATCCTACATACAAAATGTATAATCATCTTATTGTAAGATGAGATCAAAACCAGTAGTGCGACTTCTAAGATTAGATCTTTATTGTACTTACCCAAAACAAAGTATCCAAGGAATCAGATCCACCACCTTATCGATTCCAGGAAAGTCCAGCTTAAGGCAGACGTAAGATACCCCGAATATGTTGAAATGCCAGTCATAGTCGAGGCAATTCTAACATCATTTATAATGTAGTGTGAATGAGGAGAGATCGAATTAAAGGCTTTCGACTCACCGAATCAAAATACTGCAACGATAAGTAATTGGGAGAACGGGAAACCTTGGATGTGATCTTTGACCGACTAATTTCTAGACGACATATCATCCTCCCAAATCTCTGTTTGTGTACCCTATTAAGCTGCTAGGGCCACTACGCTATGGCAGATCATTGTTTTAGTGGTCAGGATAGGTCTTTCCGTGTCAATTTTGAGACTCTTAAATTTACCAGCTAAATCTTGTGAGAGTCACCCATTATCCATATGCCGAAAAAGCATACTTTACAGTTATCTAAAGTATAACTAATAAATAGTCCTGCTGGAGTATATCTATAATGTTTTGTGTAACTATGGATCTATGACCCGTGACCTGTCACGTAGGTGGCAGCGAATCTCTCATCCAAGTATTGTCTACTTGTCATTCTTTTTGGTATCACATCCGCAACCAGTTTGCTTGGGATTGGTTCAATGTCCGATTCATCCTCAGCATTTAAGAAAAACACAATTGAATATCTACTTTTGGAACTAGTTGGCAGGATTACCCTATGGGGAGTGGATTTGAGATACCCACCCGTCCAATAACTCAATTGATCTGCAATATTGACAATGATTGGAGCTGCAAGGCCGCCAGTGCGGTACTTCATGTTGGGAGAATCAATATATGGAACCTTCCTCCAAGAGTCATTCCTGACCTCGAGACCTTCTTGACCCTTTTGCTGCAATAATAGTGTGACTGTTCCATAATCCGTATGGGCACCTGCACGAATATTGTCATCACTATCAAGGGCACTCTGTGGAGGATAATGCAAAAACCGCATAGCAGTGATGGATTTTTTATCGGGTCTATGACGTTCGATGAACCACTGGGAGCCTCCCTTTTCCGGATCAATTTCCATACCTATAGCCAGAAGTTCCAATACGCGCATCGCCAGTTTGTAGAATTTTTTGGTAACCGATTTGACAATTGCACTATTGGATTCCTCTTTGAACAAAGAAGGTAATGAGGTGTTGTTGTGGTCACCAGTATTAAAGTTAAACCGTCCAAAATTGAACGCCTCTTTGGGATCTCCTTTCTTTTGCGAAGATGGGTCTAGCATTTCCTGATGGAAGACTGTATAACCACAATCATCACCGTCGATTGGATGTTTAGTTTTCTCCTCTACTGGCAATTTGAAAAAACTTTCACTCAAGGAAAACAATAAATCCACTTCTTCTTGAGAAAAATCATGACCGTCTACAAACAAAAATCCTTGCTCTGTAGCAGCCGACAGGAGATTCTTAGCCGTTGTCTCATTGACTTCGGATATATCAACAACTTTTAATGGATTTTCTGGACAATCAGCCATTCTTAAACTATTGTGTGTGCTTTTTATAGTTCTTAGAAGATTGATTGTTTCTTATTTCAACAACTTATCAAGTTATCCCTATCTTTTTATTTTTCCGACGGAAAAGTTCGGCAACTGTTGCTTTAAGTTTTTTCTGGGTCTCGAAATGGCTTGAAATGTGGGAACGCAAGCAGTTCAAAGTCCTGTTGTAGTTCAATAACCAAAAAGTTTCTATGACCAGGAAACCGCTTATTTTGTGGATTCATACCTAGATATTGCAGACAATCTAACAGCATCTTACTATCTCTTGACTCAGGCCAGTTTCAACAACCTATTCATCAATTCATGCTTGTAATTGGCGTAGTGAGACATTTACGTTTGGTATTTCCGGCTTGAAACTGAAACCAAGTCTGTATATGGCCAATGTGTAGTACCAAGCCAAGCTTCAAAAATCTCCTTCTTAGTTACAAGAGCTTCTTCGGAAGCACAAGTGGCAGGCGTGGGATAGGGGTAGATGACAGTTCCAATCGGGTCATTTGTCTTAGTAGGTTCAGATCTCTAGTGACAAGCTCTTGAATCCCATATAAACAGATCAGCCGCATCACAGTTAATCTTGACCTCCTAGAGCCATTCTCCAAACAGCACTCCAATTGCTCGGATCTTAACAAAAGTTAAGGTTACCCCAGTGTTTTTCTCTAACTTGAGTTTTGATGAACGTCTCAAAAAGCTTTCGAGAACTCGGGTAAACGACCAGACCAGCAAATTTGTCACCATGATCATTAAGACTGATGATTCCTTGACCTCAATGTAAACTCTTCTTGAAAAGAGATTGGTCGAAATGAAGCCATGGCAACTTAGTAAGTTTACATTTAACTTCAATTGAGATTTCGAAATTACTGGCATTTTTCAATAAGGAATCTTCATCAACAACCTCGAACTTGGAGCAGAACCAAATTCTCAAAAAATGGTGAGTCTTGGAGGGAATTTTTAAACAGAGGCGGGTGTCCCACACAGCTCAGCCATGCAGGGAATCGCACTATTTCCTCCTATTTCAGAATCTTAGAACACTAAGATGACCAAGAAATAATAAGAGACTTCCTCATTGGCTTTCGGCAATGGAGATTGTGTAAATTCGAGAAGCCTTTGTAAAGCATCGAAAAGACAGTTCTGAAATCATCCCAGCTTATTGGACAGCCTTATTGATTGCCCTTTGTACTCCCTATAGCAGTTTACCATGACAGTAATCTCCTGATTGTGTCAAAATCTAGACACTGAATACAACAGCTGGGTGATATCTTATATCTAGAGATGAGACTCAAAGCTTCTGTTTCAACTTATCAAAGTAAGGTGTTTTGATCCTGTTCATTCGTTCAAGGGTAGTCTTAAAGGTTCTTGGAATAGAGGTTGGTGGCTTACCGACGATGATGTTGGTCAAGTAATTTGAACAACTGAGGATACGAGGAACTCCATGACCAGTAAATCCTACAGAAATGTAGATATTTGGTCTCCCAAATGGAGTCAACTCGCCCACAAACGGGAACCCATCTTCCGAGAATCCCATGCAGCCAGTCCAAGTGTAGTCATTTACAAATTTCAAGTTGGATAACGATTTGTAACGATTAGGATAATCCACAAAATAAGATTTAGCATCTTCTGGGAAATCTGAATCGTCAACATTGTCAACCATGGCCGGATGACGAGCAACTTTTTCCCCCCCTCCACCAATAACCATGGATCCGTCTGTACCAACACTTACGTAGTCAATTTCGAAAGGCATAGTGTGGATCATATTGGTAGTCAGAGTCTTATAGGTGTCTGATTTCAGGTGAGAAACGATTCCCTTCACTGGTAAAATCTTTCCCTCAAATTCGGGAAGAATGCAACGTGTATATGCATTCGTTGTAACAACAACTTTAGTTGCTAATAGATCACCACGTGGAGTTTTGATGAGCCACTTATTAGCAACTCTCTCCAGAGCCAGAACTGGAGTATTTGTTTGGAGATTCAAACCACGATCAATCGACATTTCCAAAAGACGAGATACGAGTTTGTACAACCAGATGGAAGCGGTTGGACAATAAGCACCAAATGGAGTATTGCAATATTCCACTCGAGCCTGATCGCCGAAGACAAATCTGACTTGATTCTTCACTTCCTTGGGTATGTACTCGTTGTCAAGGAACGCATAATAATCCCTAAGTCCCTGCTTTGCACATGAAGGGTCATCATAAGTTTGATATGCTGTTCTCCGCTGAAAGTTACATTCGATCTGATACTTTTGAATGAGTTTCTCAACTTTTTCAATCTCGTAGTGCTCAAGCAGAGCAATATCAGCAGCAACCTTCTTGCCGTACAGTTTGGTAAATTCATACTGATGATGATGGTAATAACTACGAATATGACCTCCATTTCGTCCACTAGCTCCGGAACAGATATCACGAGCTTCCAGAATCATAACCGACGATTTTGTCTCTTGGACAAGATTGAAGCCTATTGTCGCTCCAGAATATCCAGCACCAATGATTGCGACATCAATAACTTGAGGTAGGGTTTCTGTGGTACGGTGTGAAGCAAGGTCTGACTTTGCCTCTTCAATCCAATAGGACTGGGTACTTTTTTGGGAAGGAAAAGAAACCATGAACTTTTTTTAGTGGGAATTTTTCCTTATCTATCGGAAAGCTAAATCCGGCAAAGTGAGCCGAGACCAAATAAGAAAAGCAAGTTATATAGGCTCTGAAGAGGACAAGTTAACAGAGCTAATTTGTCGAACGAACTTAATTATATTTGGTTTCGT
This sequence comes from Ogataea allantospora, assembly GCA_030572655.1. Lineage (NCBI taxonomy): Eukaryota > Fungi > Ascomycota > Pichiomycetes > Pichiales > Pichiaceae > Ogataea > Ogataea allantospora. The sequence goes on from JAJMAM010000028.1 coordinate 15,710, forward strand.
CTCATACTGTCAAAATCTACAAGATAAAGCAACAGGGATCCCTTCGAGCATGCCCAATATTTTTAAGGTTCGCATCCGACCGAACCCGAAATGCTGGAATTTAATGTTTCTTGAGCGGTAATAGATCAATCATTTGAGCTCCGAACAATACAGGTTGGATGAACTGTTTACCAGAAAGTCTCACCGACAATTAAAAACTTCCTTAAGCGCAGGATATCTAAGATCAAATCCAAACTGGAAGTCGAACTTCTTGGACATGGACACTTCTTTAAAGCTGAAAAAATCACAAAATAATACGGAATAACGATCTACCATGAGTTGGATGCTCTTTAGTGAGATTCTAGAAGCCTCTGCACTAGAATCTATGTCTGATGTTTTTATTGACCTTCTGAACGATGTGTTTGCTTTTTAAGCGAAACAACAAAAGATGAAAAATCCAGACATTACTTTATAAATTTACCGTGACTGTTCACTACAACTATTAAATCTTACACTGAATAGCGTTGGCAGGGTTTGTGTCTAAATGTTTTACTACATCTTACATACAGCAGTCGGACATCACAATGCTCAGTTTTCCCAAGAACTCCTTGAGAGGACAATCATCGGTGAACTTCGAATCAAATGCAAATCTCCAGGAAACAGTGTTAACATTCGAGTCAGTCAGTAAATTGGTACACAAGAAATCTTTGCGCATAGTTCTTTACCTCAAATCGGACCAAGGAGATAAGAAGCCAAAAGCTCCACCATCGGACTATACACAAGGTTTTCAAGCTTAATGGAAACCCTCAAGATGATTTGAAGCCTTGCTAACATTGCTTATCTGCATGGTAAAATAGAAAGGGCGAAATGCTACTACTCTCGATATTATTTCTAATGTCAAAGCTGTACGCATTCAGGATAGAACTACAGATCTGATAACCCCTGCAGCATAACCTTCTTCTATTTTGAGATTTCAACTTGCATACATGTCCCTTATAAAAGCAAGGAAATGAAATTTCATCTCTAGATAATGCCGCTGTGGATTCAAAGGTATATATTGTAGAGGCAGCCTGTGAACAGATTTCCATCTATTGAAAGTCAGCATTGGAATTATAGGAGGTGGACAAGTCTCCCACACGAGTCAAATCCCTACATTCGGTTATCTCCGGTTACTATTAGATCAAGTGAAAATGTGGCACCTGGAAAGAGACATCAGAGTTCATATCCTACAAATTCAATTTGTTGCACAAAATCTAACGCCTTAGTTTTTTGAACAGACCAGAAAACGTCCAGATTCTGCTTATTTCTCATCTTCCAGCTACTAAGAATACCGACGACTCCATCTACCCCGAGGCGACGGGCATGTACTTTGTCGGGTACGCGAGCC
>JAJMAM010000029.1:0-11908 GCA_030572655.1 Ogataea allantospora
TTGGATTTGGAAATTTCCCAGAAAATGGTCTTGTAATCTCCCAAACTGCTGAACATAGAAACCATCGACTGTTCATATTTCCTAATCTCTGAATATAATTTGGTTTCTTCAACCTTTTTCTCTGGCTCCTCGGAATCTCGATATTTGCTATAGTTGGAATAATGACCAATAGGAATGATCAATCCATGTCCAGAAAACCCAAGTTTGTCTCTCAAAGTTAATGGACCTTTGGCAACTGTTACATATGAAAACTCACCAATAGAAACAATCATATGTAATTCAGCTTTGGAGTTGGAAACACAGAAAAAACAATTCTCTGGAGAAACTTGTTTGCGCTCCCGTTTGGCACCCGGCTCAATGAATTCTGCTTTCCTTTTTCTATCTATCAACTGTTCGTCGATCTCTGGTTTTTCTCCAAATTTCATCACTCCTTCTTTATCCATCAAAGGATCCAAATTCAAACTGAATGCATAATACCATTTATCTTGACCTCCTTGTTGACCCAAACTAATGAATCTGGTAACTCGATCATTTTCCCATTTGAATGGTAATCTTTCGTAAAATCGTCCTGCGTCTGTTCCAACACAAAACCAATATCTGGGCCGAGTCCAATCTAGAAGATTGTTCAATCTGGAATCTCCTCCAAGTGATAATTTTTCCTCTTTAGAAATCAAAGTAGGCCATTGATAGGTCACCAACAAATCGACAATTTGATCTTGAAACGTTTTTTGTAATTCTTCGCCAACATCATCCAAATTTCCACTCACATAGCCAACACGAATACCACTGGCCAACTTCAAGATTCCACATCGACTCATGAACTTCAACTTGGAATCTTCACGATCCTGAACTTTCTTTAAACCTTCAAAATGAAATATCGAGGTGGTTGGCTCCTCAATGTCTCTGTAAACTTCACCAGTCTTCCCTATAACATCACCAAGAAAGAATATCCCATCAAAAGGACCATTTTTCTTATGTAAATTGTTGGTAATCCGGACAGCCTTAGATAATTCCAGTGGAGACGGGTTGATCACAAGTCTAATTGGTTAGAAAGATATACAAATTTATCAAAACTTACATTTTCACTGAACTCATCAACTCAAATATATTTTCCAATATTTATTTTTCAACTTTAAAATTCCTCGAATTTAAATCTGTGACAAAATTATTTGTGGTACCATATCAAATTTATTTATTCTTCTTAACCGAAATTCAATATAGCGTCCCAAAAGGCTCGCTATAACCATGATATTCTCGATAGCTATTCTGAGCGTTAAGTAATAGCGGTGATAATATGTTGTTTGGATTCAAATTTGGATTGCCCTTATGTTTGAAGGTGAATCCAACAAAACTCTTTTGATCAGCCTTGACACTGTTGTGACTCATCTTTTCATCATTGGCTCTCTTGGCCATCACCTCCTTATATTTGGCCATGTCATTTTCGTTGGTGAAATCGTCGAAATATCCAGCATCCTCTTCATCATCCAATTGAGGAGTAAATGGTGGCACCCTTTCTCTCAAGGATTCCCATTTCACCTCCGCAAAATATGGCATTGCCATGATCTGTTTGAATGAGCGCAATCTATCATTTGGTGAGGCAATCAATCTGGTAATCAATTGCCAGGTCCGATCACTAAAGACGTATCTACCATCTTCATATCTTGGTCTCTTCAAACAATCTTTCCATCTTTTAAGATTGCTGTATGTTTCATCCGAAGAGCTTCCAGAAAATGGAGTATAACCAACAATGGCCTCAAATAACATACATCCCAAAGACCAATAATCGATGGTATAATCATAAGATTTTCCTTCCAGAACCTCAAGAGCCATATAATCTGGCGATCCCACAATCGAATGGGCAAAATGGACCTCGTTACTTCTCAAAGATTTGTACATTTGCTGTCTTTCAGCCACAGTGCGCTCCTTTGGCTTGTATTCGAGGTTTTTCACCTGGCTCAATCTCAGCTTCATACTTTCGATTCTGTCTGTCGACACAGATCCGGCAGCTAGACCAAAATCAGTCAATTTGATATGACCTTTGGAATCGATCAAAAAGTTTTCTGGCTTAAGATCTCTATGCGTGTATCCCAATTCGTGAAGTGAATTGACAGCTGCAAACATTTCACTCAGGTAGAATCTGGCATGCTGAGGAATCAAATATCCAGCATTGTTCAAAAGAGTACGGAAATCTCCTCCAGGAACAAATTCCATGGCCAAATAGACACTTTCTGTGTCTTGGAATGCGTAATACAATTTCACAAGCCATTCCGACCGGGTATTGGTCAAGATGTCTCTTTCCGTCAGAACGTGTCTAGTTTCGTCCGTTTTGGTCAACAACTTCTTGCTTAACACCTTCAGAGCACAAATCTCTTTAGTATCTTTCTTTCTGGCCAAGAAAACTTGTCCATAACCACCTTGACCAACCTGGGTGATGATATTGAAGTCTTTATGTTTTGGTCTGATTCTTCTTTTTCTCAAGTATGCCCGCTCCTTACCAACATAGTTTTTCCATTGTTGTGGTCTATCTGCTGGTGGAAGAACTTGAAGAGCTTCTTCAACTTGCTTCAATCTATGTCTCCTGTTGATAACATAATCAAACATATCACAATAATAATCCAAGAAATACATCTGTGAAACGGTCACCAATCTCTTGGTTCTAGCCGAATTGGCCTTGGAATAAAACTCTCTTGTCAATCTTGGGGTTTGTGAAACTTGCATTTGTGTCACTGCCGAACGAGGAGTTCCAAACGTTGGTAATGGGGGATGAACTTGGCTTCTACTGGGAGTCGCTGGTGGAGTGTTTTCCTTGTCATAATTAACCCGCTGAATTCCATATGGCTCGAAACTCCGGTTAGGAGAACTCGATGTAGACATATAGGAAACATACGAAGTATCTGCTGCGCCGTTATGGTTCAAAGTAACTGGCGATCCGAAATTCAAACTCTCAACATCCTTCGAGAGGTCTTCAACAAAGCTATTGTCAGCTTTGGGAGTCCGATTGAAAATACCGCCTATCAATGTCATAAGATTGAGGGCAAATAGCGTGTAGTATCAAAGTTTGAAACGGAAATATTTAAACATCCATTAAATTAAATGTTTACAAATATCCCGATTTGGGTTTTTTATTAGATGTGGCGTAGTTATTTCATGCGCCACAATCGATCTATATGCCCAATCGCTTCATCATCTTGGACCGGTTTTCCAGATCTGAGGACTCTAAAGCTCGTTTTCGAGATATTTCGTTTTCATTCAATAGAGCAGCAACTTTGCTTTCGGGGTTGGATTTGACTCCACTGAATTTCTCCAATTTGGTAGCTGCTGATTTTGACAGCTGAACACGATTGGTGTTTGCTATTGCGCGCGCAGATAGCTTTCCAATCATTCCCATTCCAATTTCGTCTCCGAAAGAATCGTATTTGGTTTCTTCCTGTTGTCCAAATGCCATTTTATTCTGTGCTTTCTCAAGCTCAGACATCTCCATTTTCTCCTTCTGTTTGCGGAATCTTCTTCCTGCACGTTTTTTAGATTTCTGATCAATTGGTTTGTCTAATGGCTTGATTGGTTGAATATCTGGTGGACTTTCGAACTTTTCCAATTGATTAGATAATTGACTTCTCCATTTTAATCCCAACGAGTCGTCTGTCATGGATTTGCGTGAATTGGAATAGTCCACTCGTGCAGCCAGGATAAGTTTTCCAGCCACCATTCTCATAGCCTTGACTCTTAAATCCTCAGAAACAGACTGCACCAGGTCGCAGAAATAAAGATATCCTTTATTACGGATTCCTGCCGTTCCCTTTGCAAACGAGGATCTGTTCACCCCCATGGATGGAATATTACACGAAGGAACTTTGCACAACTCTTCCAAACCATATACCGACAAAAATTGAGCTGCTACCGTGGAACCAACCAAAGCAGTCAAATTTGGAGCTAAGTGTTGTGCTTTATCTGAGACATGATTTCGAATTTGAGTTCGACCTTGTTCCAATTCCAATAATAGATCACAAGCTTCCCAAATAAGATTCAAATGATGATCATCCAAATGATGTTGATGATCAGATTGCTTCAAAACAGAAGCAGATACTGTAAGTCCCAGAATTTCATCTTTTCGAAGAAACGATTGTAATTGGTCTTGACTAGTCATGATTTTTGTAACATCACTGCCTATGAACTTAATCACCTTGGCAAAATTATGAGGGTTTCGTAACAAGTTATCCAATTCTGGCCAAACTGGTTTATAATGAACAGTTAAAAACGAATATATTTGATTGATTTCCTGATTTAAGGTATCCAATAAATCGTTTGATTTTAAAAGAGCGTCTGATTCCAATTCTTGATGTCCTAAAGTGTCTAGAAAGTCATTTAATCTTGACAAGACATGACAATATGGTCTTAAAGATTGTATTGAAGATAGATCTTGAACGGAGATCAGGTTCTGAAAAGACATTCCGTCAACATCCATCATCTCCTGTTCGTCTTGGCCTTCACTATGATCGTCATCATCGCTGGAATATCCAGCTAATAGACTCTCTGCAATACCCATACTGAAAGGACCGGGTAATAATATATAATTTTTTTTCTTGTTCACAAATCTTAAATCTTTTGACTCATCTCGATCATCAATAGTTTATGCTATTGAGTAGATATACGGCTGGAATTCACGCTTGTATACGAGGAAATTTGAAATATTTGAGGACCTTTTCATCGTCAAAAATGAGTGAAGAACAAGCTGCCTCGGGTGCTCCTCCGAAGTCAGCCAAAGAGCTGGAGAAGGAAAGAAAGAAGGCCGAGAAAATGGCCAAGTTTTTGGCTAAACAGGCCAAACAACAAGAGTTGGCCAAAAATGCAGCCAAAAACGTTGAAAAAAAGAAGAAAGAGACCAAGAAGGAGACAGAGCCTATTCCTGAATTTGTTGACACCACTGTTCCTGGAGAAAAGAAGGTTCTGGTCAGCTTAGAAGACAAATCGTTCTCTGCGTACAATCCACAGGCTGTGGAATCGTCTTGGTACAAATGGTGGGTTAACAAAGGATTTTTCGAGCCTGAATTTTCCGAAGACGGTGGAATCAAACCAGCTGGTTTGTTCTGTATTCCTGCTCCTCCTCCAAATATCACGGGTGCTCTTCATATTGGTCACGCTTTAACTGTTGCCATTCAAGATTCCTTGATTAGATACAACAGAATGAAGGGAAAGACCGTTCTTTTCCTTCCAGGGTTCGACCACGCCGGTATTGCCACTCAATCAGTTGTTGAGAAGAATCTGTGGGCCAAAGAAAAACTTACGAGACATGATTTGGGTCGTGAGGCTTTCGTTAGCAAAGTTTGGGATTGGAAAGAAGTTTACCATCAGAGAATCAAAGCTCAGTTTGAAAAGATGGGTGCTTCTTATGACTGGACCAGAGAAGCTTTCACTTTGAATCCAGATCTCTCTGAATCCGTTGTGGAAGCTTTTGTTAGAATGCACGAAGATGGAACTATTTATCGTGACTTGAGATTGGTCAATTGGTCGGTTCAATTGAACACTGCTCTTTCGAATTTGGAAGTGGACAATAAAGTTGTTCCCCCAAGAACCATGCTTTCTGTTCCAGGTTATGAGAACAAGGTTGAATTTGGTGTCTTGACATCGTTTGCTTATTGTGTTGTCGATTCCGATGAGAAAGTTGTGGTGGCTACCACCCGTCCAGAAACCATTTTCGGTGACACTGGTATTGCTGTTCATCCTAATGATTCGAGATACACACATTTGCACGGTAAATTTGTGCAACATCCATTCTTGGATAGAAAGATTCCAATCATCACAGATGCTGAAGCTGTTGACATGGAGTTTGGTACTGGTGCCGTGAAGATTACCCCAGGTCATGATACAAACGATTACAACACCGGTAAGAGAAACCATTTGGAATTTATCAACATCTATACCGATGACGGAAAGTTGAACTCCAACTGTGGTGAATGGGAAGGAATCAAGAGATTTGACGCTAGACCTCTTGTGATCGAGAAATTGAAGGAGATGGGTCTTTTCGTTGGTCAAGAAGACAACGAGATGACGTTACCAATCTGTTCCAGATCTGGTGATATCATTGAGCCATACCTGAAACCACAATGGTGGGTTTCTCAAAAGAGCATGGCTGAGGCTGCTCTTGAGGCTGTCAGAAACGGTGAGATCAACATTGCTCCAAAGAGTTCTGAGGCCGAGTTTTTCAGATGGTTAGAAAACATTCAAGACTGGTGTATCTCTAGACAACTTTGGTGGGGTCATAGATGCCCAGTTTACTTCGTGAACTTGGAAGGAGAAACCAACGATAGAAACGATGGAAAATACTGGATTTCAGGTAGAACCGAGGAGGAGGCCCAAATCAAGGCAAACAAAGCATTCCCAGGTAAGACATTTACCTTGGAGCAGGATGAGGATGTCTTGGACACCTGGTTTTCTTCTGGATTGTGGCCATTCTCTACTATTGGATGGCCAAAGAAGACCAAGGACATGGAGAAATTTTATCCAATGTCCATGTTAGAGACTGGTTGGGATATTCTATTCTTCTGGGTTGCCAGAATGATCATGCTTGGTATCAAGTTGACTGGTAGCGTTCCATTTAAAGAGGTGTTCTGTCACTCATTGGTCCGTGATTCTCAAGGAAGAAAGATGAGTAAGTCGTTGGGTAATGTGATTAATCCATCGGACGTGATTGCTGGTATCTCTTTGGAAGATCTGCACAAGCAATTGTTGGTTGGTAACCTTGATCAAAGAGAAATTGAGAAAGCCAAGGCTGGGCAAAAGGAATCTTATCCAAATGGTATTCCTGAATGTGGTACTGATGCATTGAGATTTGCTCTCTGTGCTTACACCACTGGTGGAAGAGACATCAATTTGGATATTTTGAGAGTTGCTGGTTACCGTAAGTTCTGTAACAAGATTTTCCAAGCTACCAAGTTCGCGTTGATGAGATTGGGTGATGATTATAGTCCACCAGCCACTAGTGCTTTGAATGGTGGCGAGGCTCTTGTTGAACGCTGGATTTTGCACAAATTGTCCAAATGTTCAGAAAAGGTGAACAAAGCCATTGAAGACAGAGAATTCTACGATGCAACCCAGGCCATTTACAACTTCTGGTTGTATGATCTTTGTGATGTCTACATTGAGAACTCCAAGTTCTTGATTTTGGAAGGATCTGATGCTCAGAAGAAGTCCGCAAGAGACACTCTGTACACCTGTATTGATTCTGCTTTGAGAATGATCCATCCATTCATGCCTTTTATTTCTGAGGAAATGTGGCAAAGACTTCCAAAGAGAGCTACTGATAAGGCAGAGACCATTGTGAAGGCTCAATATCCAGAGTATGTGCAAGAATATGACAACGAAAAGGCCTACAATGCTTACGAGTTGGTTTTGGAGATCACCAAGAGCGCTAGATCGTTGCTTTCCCAATACAATATCACCAAGAATGCCAAAGTGTATGTTGAGGCACTTAAGTCAGAATTTGTCGAGATTGCCACAGCTCAGACCGATTCCATTGTGTCTTTGATCAAGGCTGTTGATGGAATCACTGTGGTGAGTGATACCAAGGAAATCCCAGATGGATGTGCTCTTGCTGCTGTTGTTCCAGGTTGTAACGTTCATTTGATGGTCAAGGGAATGATTGATTTGGATAAGGAAATCGAGAAGGTTCAAAAGAAGTTGAGCAAAGTTCAGGGAGCTCTTGCAAACTTGGACAAGGTGATGAATGCTCCTGACTACAAGAAGAAGGTTTCTGCTGAAGTCCAGGAGAAGAATGTCACAACTAGGTCGAGTCAAATTGCTGAGATCGAAGGTTTCGAGGGCACCATCAAGAATCTCGAAAGATTGAAGTTGTGAGTGTATGTATATACTTGAATTAATTTGTTACTTCCATATATAATTGTTGGTCACGTGATTCGACACTTGGAGTCGGACTTCTTGATAATTATCTTGTACTAGGGAAGCTGCTTTGTCCAGAATTTCGAACAATTGCGCTTGAGTGAACGATCCTAACCCATCACAGAATACCAGATTTTCCACTTGCTGATTTTTCAAGGTGTAGGCCACGACAAAATGTGATTTGGAGTTTTGTAATTGAGTTGAGGTCGGCATTTGAATGATGGAATTTTCAGCATCGATACAGAAGCAGGCAGCCAGAAATGAGGTTTTCAGAGAGATACCACTATTGATTAATGCCAAATACACGGAGTTGACGATTGCGACTAATTGTCTTGCTGTGAATTCGGCTGGCTCTCCATTTTTCAAGATTTGAACAGCGATCTGGATGGTTTGGCGAGGATATTCGGACAGATTAATGACTGAGGGAAGAATTTGGCTCAATTTATGTTCTAAAAGAGTTTCTCTAGTGGATGGAATGCCTGAAGACGGTCTAATATTGATATCCAAGTATGCTTTATTGGGTAATTCATTTCTCGGTCTTGAAGATTCGATAGGACCTGTAACTGAGCTGATGACTTTTGTTAACCCAAACTCAAAAGTTGCCGACCCATCGACCTGATCCAAAGGATCGTTTTCAATGATGAACGACATTGAAGAAAGAGAGATGGTGTTGAGATGTCAAATTTTTTTTGAGAAAAATATTTCACTATATATTTGATTCTGCTATGTCTATAGAAGGGCTTCCGCTGACGAGCGTTTTGCCATATTTGGAGAGCTCAAAGATCGATGAGGTGGATTTATCGTATTTAATTTCAATTCTGGCTAGACCTTCTACTATTGAGAATGCCTCCAAGGTGGATTTAGCCCATCTTTGTGGTAGAGTGAATAATTATTTGAGCTCTAACAACACAAAATATCGGTGGATTGGGTCCAAATTGGCTTTGGTACTCAATACTCATCTAGAGATTACTGCATCTGAATATACAGTGAAATTTCTGAGTTCGTTGATCAAAATCTTAGAGTCCAAGAGTTTTATACAGAACGAATCATCCTCATCAATGATTGCAGTTGCAACGCTGGAAAGTACTTGCGACACTTTAGAATTTATCATCAGCAAGATAAGAGGCAAGCATACTCTTACTAGAGAAATTTTGACCCCAAAATTACCATCCATCATTGGCTCCTTAATAGAGAATGTTTCGTTGATTCCAGAGAAATCCATCGCCCTGTTGTACAATATCTTGCTTAATAATTCCACAACATTCCGTCCATTTGGATCCCGCTTTGAGAAAACGCTTTTGTTGCTTCTGGACAATGGAAGTTTCGATAAGTTTAATTATGATTTACAACACAAAATTCTCAAGAGTTTGGCTTTGATTTCATTCAATCTCACGAAAAATAGCACCAGTGAGCTTTGGAGAACCAAATTTAACAATTATGTGTTGGAATTAAAGTCTGTGATTCAAATTTATACCGAGTTCATGAATCTCAATGAAGACCAAGATCTATGGGATCAATTCAATCTATTGCCAACTATTCCAGACAAATTCCAACCAACTTTCACGGCTCTGGAAATCGATGTCAATGAAAGTCCCTTACAACTATTCAAGATTGTTTCGAGAATCGAATTGTTGGTCAATTTGATTTTGGAGTTCCTGAATATCTCTACTCCTCGAGTTGCTGTTCCTTTGAACTATTTGATTATGCTCGGTCAGATCTTAGTTGGAATCAATCCAAAATTCACTCCTATTCAACGAGATATTAGAGATCTTACTCTTCGTCAAGGAATATCGTATTCGGCAACACTTTTGAATCGTATTGGATTGAATCTTTTAAGGGTGCTACCAAAAAAGTTTGGAGCAGATTTGCTACCACACCTAATTTCTATTCTTTCATCCATAGACACATCAATTCCCGTGATAAAGGATAATGGACGGATTGTTATTGATAAGGAGGCTGTCTTAGATAACGTCGAATTGATGTTTGCAGGATTGGAGACCCGTATCCAATACCTAGAACTAGTTGAAGGATTCACCAATATGAGTCTTTTGAACAAATCGATCGAGGTGGCTTTGATTTTATCCCAACCAAGACAACCAATAGTTACCAAGAAGAATGTCACCATCTCTGACCTGCTTTCAGATCAACAATTATTTGTGACCGAATCTACTGTTGACCAGAAAAATCTTCTGAGACAATATTTTAAAGTGATGTTGAGTAAATGTGTCTTGGGAGCTTCCAAACAAAGTGAGATATTACGAGTGATTCTACTGGATGCTGTGAATGGTGCAAATATGAAGGATTTGTTACAAGCAGCAGTGTTGTATCCAAATAAAGAGGCCCATTCTAGTGTGCTACCAATGGTCCAAAATTTGGTTGACGACGAATTAATGAGTGTTTTGTTGAATCCTCGTATTCCATTACTATCCAAAAGACGTGTGTACGAGCAAGAAGATATAGAGGAGGAACGGAAAGTCAAGAGAGTGAAAAGAGAGGAACCGAAAGAGGAAGCAAAGGAGGAAGCACAGGAGGAAGCACAGGAGGAATCACCAAAACAGGAAGAACCAACCAAATTTCTTGATTCAGAACCAGACCATCTTTCTGATCATGAAGACATGGTATTCAAGAAGGTCGAAACCAACAATCAAACGATCTCTGTTCCTAATGTTATCACACCTCACACCTCTACAGTCTCTACATTGGCAGCTGTTCCACCGCAACCGTCTTCACCGTCGGATATTGAGTCCGATTTCGAGATCCCTGAAATTGACGTTGATGACGATTAATCTGTTGCTATGTATCGTACGACAAGGACACTGGTCGAGTCGCAGTTAACAGTAGCCTTGATTTTACATGTCATATACGGATCGGATTCATTGCACCGAGAAAAAACTCCAGAGGCTCGACCGATCCACCTTGGACATGTCTAGAACTTTCATAATTCAATGTATTACTATATATCTATATCTCTTCCATTTTTACTGGGGTCAGAAGGTACAAAAGCGTCTTGCAACATAAAGTTGTAACAAGATAATTTTGCGCCAGACGCCTTCATCCATGTCTTCCCAAGCCCGCCCCAAGGAGCAGTCTATTCCCGAAGGAGGGAAACCGGATGTGTTAAAAAACAACGCCAACTTTCATCATTTCTTAGTAAAAACTAGGAAGGATAATTTTTGGTGGACAAAAAATATGGTTAAATATCAAAAGGTTAGGGAGCCCAGAGGAAAAAAAATATTTGAAATAAATTTTTAGATCAATATGGCACCGGTGAGGACCAAGAAGAGAGGTTCCAGTTCGAGCAAGACGCAGTCGTTGACTTTGGAGACTGTGAAGAGTCTCCATAATCAGATACGAGAATCTCCAAAGTATTTTAATAACATTGTTGTTCTTTTGGATGGATATAAGTCATTGATTAAGCAATATGATGAACAAACAAATGATGATCATAATGTGTTGACTCGATTTGTTTCGATGACTCTATTGAAAGTTTTCGAAGAGTTGATTGGTTCTAAACAGTTGAAACTCACCTCGTTTGAAAACGAGCAAAAGGAAACAGTCAGAAAATGGCTAAAGAACAAATATGATGACTTTAAACAATGTCTTGTTCAAACATGGACCATTGATGTTGATAATGAGGGTGTTTATTCCCTTAAAATGGATAATTTGGACTCGTTGATGAAATTGGTGAAAATTGAAAGCAGTCAATTCAGCTCCAATAAAGACGAACCATTTTTCTCTAATCGCACATACAAATTTGTTCTAGAGCATCTTCTTATCACTGACAAATTGTCCAATATGCTTAAACACGATGCCACTCTTGATAATTTCTTGGTTCTGGAGTTTCGAGAATCGTATTTCTGCAAATATTGGGATCTTCGCTATTTCTTCTTCAATGAACTCAAATCAATTTTGGAAACTGCTCAGGATCAGCAGTTGATTTTCTCAAATGTCATGACCATTTTAAAACCTTATCCGTTATATGATCTAAAAGATCCAGATCAAACTATGTTTGTGA
>JAJMAM010000030.1:0-11513 GCA_030572655.1 Ogataea allantospora
TTGCCTATCGTTATCTGTCATAGTGGATGATCTAATCTCAATATTTTCAAATAAATTTACCTTAACTTAATACTTCAATATGTATTTCCAGTCTGCAAAGTTATCCCACGGGTGAGACATTCCTTCTTCTTAAATATTATTCCTTGAAACAATTCTCACACAAGATCTGCTTCAATTAATATTATATCCGGTCTTTTCTAAAACACGGCTGTGCAGATATTGCATAATTTTGCAGCACTTAATAGGCGAATAACCGACATGTACCTTAATCTTATCGGTATGTAACTACCTCATTATTCAACACTGGGAATAGAGCAAAGTTGATTTAATAATTTAGAACAATTAATATTACAACATAGTTTTTTTAAATCGCAAAATGATGAAACTTACTGAGAATAAAAAAAAATTAACTTTTAATAATGGTGATGATGAACACATAGTATTATTTCCACAAACCGTAGACAACATGAAGCTCCTGCTCAAGAAATGCGACTACATACTCAAAATGTGACTCAAGAAGTGATTTCAACCCACCCAAATGCACATACTAAATTTCCAGTCTTATATCATCAATGATCGGTATACCCAATAGCAATTCTGAACTACTTGGACTAGCGACTATGTACGAAACTAAGAATGCTCATGTTGCACGTTTAATCTCCTGGGTGTGTACCCACATAAAAATTGTTGTTTTATCCAGGCTTGTGAATTGATTGGCTCAATCTCTTTTTTCTGGTTCGTGAAGAATTCAGATCCAATACTTGAATTTGCGGTTCATTCGGAGGTATATCTGGGACTTTGAGGATTGACCCGCTATCCTGTTCGTGAAAGAGTCCTCTAAGTTGGGATTCATTTGCTGTTCCAGAAATCTTTGAAAACGCCCGTTTATGATGGCTGTTGGGCACAGTTTGACCTTGATCTTCTAGAGAATGGCAAGCGGCTTTGCCGTCCGTAAGACAGTCAATTTTTGGATGATGCGTGACTACCTTTGATGTTTCAGATGGAAATATGTTCAATCTGGCATAAGTACACGTTTTTTGACTACTTCCACTGTCAGTTTCTGCATTTTTGTTGTGCGATTCAGAAAGACTTGGAAGTTCAGAAGGCACGATACACCAGCGGGGGTCGTCCAATTTGGGCAAGATACCATCTTTCGATATTCTCCAAAAGTAAGGAAGTGTGACAATTGGGATATTCCATGACATTGCCGCAAGAATTTTGGCTTTTGTTGGTAGAGCTTCAACACCAGACACGACTGAAGAAGTCAATATACTTTTGTACTCATGATTAAATAACAGTGACTTTTTCTCTTCGTTAAGCCCGATACTTGAGACATTGACCAAAAGAAGATCACAATTTCGCGTGAACGTAGTTGCAATTTTGCAGCCCAGAGAAAGAAGCATTTTTTTGGTATGGGTAAACTCTATACCTTCAAATCCTGAGATAATGACAAGCAAATTCAACTCAAGAGTGCAAAAGTGGCGGGGTTGTGACCAAAGATCCCAGCAGGTTTTACCAAAATAGAGGCTTCGCTCAATAAACCATTCGTTGACAATTGGAAGTTTTTGCGAAATTTCATAATCTTCCAACCTAGTCTGTATCTCAAAATGCGTGAGTTGACAGGGGACCAGAATAGTTGTAGCAGATGGTGGATCGACTACTCTGCCACCATTTTTCAAGATCACATCTGTAAGCTTGACTGTCTGATGAACGTCAAACCTCAAAATACAAAACGCAATACCTGAAAATAATGTACCAGTGTTGTCCTCAGTATGGCTATTGCAAGAATCTGTTCGAGCAATATCCTGATCCACGTCACGTCCAGAGTTAGGGGCCAAGCGGGCATCAGCTGCACTTGCCAATTCTCCGGCGATGTTAGAGACTGGGGAAAGAGTTGGACAATTTAACTTGTCCCATACATAACAACTACCCTCACCAATCTTTGTTTCTTCGACCTTATTAATGTTGTAAAATTTCCACTCCAGAACTGCCCCACGTTTTATACTATCGGTAACCCATTTCGGGTGGACCACCGGAATGCCCCATTCTATGGCTTTCTCATACCTCTTTCCCATTTTTTCAATGCTGATTAACACTGTATTTGATGGAGTCAGAGACTCAGTAGGGTTTCCTCCATATTCGATAATCAAACTTGAAATACGGTCACGGTTAAACAAAGGATCTTTGACATTAGATAATCTGGAGAGACACATGGACATCCCATCAAAAGGATTCAAACAATACTTATCCAGAATCGTACTACTGACCGGGTTTTTGCCTTGGTCCCATAGTTCGAATATTGTGTTGATAGCATCTGGTCGAATAAATTTTATGTCGTCACGTTTTTGTGCACAAAACTGATATTTGGGTGTATCCGTACTTCCTACCAGTAGTACCTTGACGTCAGCCAAAAGGTCATTATGAAACGAGCCTCCCATTTTCTGAATCTTCAATGACAAACTACTCTTTTGAGCAGAACTGATTGAAGTGCTTGAGAATTTGACTCCCTCGAAAGGCAAACAAAATTTAGATTGGTGGCTCATCCCTTTTGATTCAAGTCAAATCTGCATCTGTCATGACATCAAGCATGCAACGGCGTCGTATTATAGGGAGTTTTAGGTAAAGTAGGACTTAAGCAGCGGGATTTTTATTTGAAGGTGGATGGATGAAAAATAGAGGCAAATTGTGTGGCACAGTATGTGGCAAAGTACAGTGTTTTTTTTTTTTAAATTTTGGACGAAAGGTGTCTCTCTCTCTTCCTTTTTGCTAGTGTTTCAAATTTGGCAATATCTCTTTGAATAAGATGTCACAGAACAATCCATCATCATCTAGACAGAACTTTATAGCTAGGGTTAGATATTTGAACGACCTTCCACCTCCTCCGGGTCCCCCCAAAATGGTAGACCAAGAGTCTTTTAGCATGAACGATACATTAGGGAGTCCTAGCATGTTATCTTCGGTTTTTCGAAAAAAACATTTCAATAATTTGGTGACTATTGATGATGATCTAGGACTTCACTTAAGTATGATTGATTCCCCTAATTGCATTGAAGATAATAATCTATCTTCCGTTCAAAATTTGACTGACGATTTCGGAAATAGTTCCATGCTGCATCCCGATGATAGGATTTTGCTCACCGATCCGACCAGGCAAATGTCCGCTAAGAGCGACAACGTGAGTTTTCTGCGGAGAACTCAATATATATCGTCAGACAAATCAATTCAAGCTCAATCGCCCGCCACGACTTCTTTGCGGATGAGAAAGAAGGAGGATTTTGATGCGAAGATGCAGCTCAGGGGAGTTGAAAGGATGTTTACAAGCTCAAACTCGGAGATAGATAATTTGAAACATCCTTCAAAGAGGGGTATGAAAGCAAGAAAGGTTTGGACCTTACTGCCTGATACATCAATGCTTGACCTTGAGTACTATGATTTCAAATTTGCCAGATTATCTTCACTGGCTAAAGACATGTCAGGAGCGAATAATTGCAATCCTGAATTTACGACTGATTCCCCCTTATTTAGAATCTTGCCTATCACTGAAAATATCAGTTTGATGTCTTTCTATGGAACTACACAAGAGCAGGGTACACAATTGAGGTCAGCTATGAGTGATGTTGCTGAAAATTACCCTTCTACAGATGAAAATCTTGATCAATCGTTGAATACAAAAGAGTTCAAATTTCAGAAGGTCAGAGACTACGATACTCACGTAAGATCAGCCAGCGGGTCTGGGATCTTCCGCAATCTTGCAATAACCCTTGACCCAAATTCAAATACCGCTTTTTATGTACCTCTGGCCGGAAAGATGGAGCTGAAAAAGCGCCGAATTGATTATTCATTGGAGCACAAATTGAGACAGATTAGTTGTGATGAGATAGCGTTGAAGCTCAGAGAGCCTACAAGGGCAGAGATAGACGCAAGGGATCACCTCAGAAGCAATTATGACCCTATGGAGTTTGGTGTTGATGAAGAAGATCCCAAAGACTCTATAGCTGATAGTGCCAACAATACTTAGTGACATTTGTGTTCACTAAGGCCAACGTTTAGTAAATTGCGATTCTGTTCAAAGTACGGATAGTATACTATATAATAACGCATAGCCAGGAAAGGAGCCCGTAAACAAGAAAAATGGGGAGCATCATCAAAAATATACGGCGATCGCCTTCATTTGGATCGCTGTCCGATTCAGCAGCAACACCATAAAACATAGACGAAGTCCCCCGTGTTCTACAATTGTTAACAATAGCTAAGATCAACCACGAGCAGAGGATAGACCAAAGGAACATGATCCCGTTTACCACCAATCTTAATATCTTCCAGGTGACGAACATTGAACTGAAGCCCCCCATAATGATCGGAAATAAAGTATAGGATAAAATACTGATGCATTGGAAAAAAGAGAGTCCTATCATCCCAGGAGTACTTCCACCATTTTCAGTCGCTTGAGACACGGGCGAAACGAGTTGTACGTTTATAGATAACACTGCCAGCAAAGTCCAAATTAATGTAAAACATGCACTAAAGATCTGCGAAGCCTGAACCGATTCAACCCCACCAAGATTCAGAACTTTGATTTGCAGATAAGTAATAATCAAACTGAAGCTAAGCACAAAAACTAAGGGTCCCCATAAATCCCAGTCAAGTATCTTTTGGATGGTATCCCTCGAATATTCATCAGATGAAGAAATGGGACCTATATCAGAATCAGAGCCTGCAACACTTCCGCTATTTGAAAATCTCTCACTGAGTCGGCGAACAAGGATTAATTTTTGTCGTAACCTCAATGGCCATAAAATGGACAATAGTTTATCACCAATACTTGATAAATCACGACTCAAAGTTGTTATCACTGATTCGTCAAGAGTATTGCCTCCACTAAACTGTTTTTCCTGGACCCGTATGTTGCCGTTCTCCAAAAGTGGATCCAGATATGCCTGTGGATTAACGAAATTCGAAAAAGTCAGCAATCCACTTTCAGCAGATGTGGAATATTGAGGCGTGCTTTGATTATTCATCTCATTTGGACCACTTGTCGATCCTTTCAGTCCAACATCTGATTGAGAGATATCGGGCTGGATGACAACATCCTCATCTCTATCATCAATGCTGAAGTTGGCAGCTATGTTGTAAGACATTATCGATTATTGACAGCAATTGAAGAATCTTGTGAACTAATGCCTTGAGAACAATATGGTGATAATGCTAATCTGGCTAGCTGGTTTTATGAAGTTGGAATTATATTTCACACGACCTTTATATTGCTATTGGGACTAGTAAGTATGTAGTATTCAGATTATTTAGTTATTTATGATAATGATAAATCTAAGAAAGACTGATACTTACGAATGAGCCATCTCTTTCCCAATTAGTTAGCTGGTAAACGAACGAATCAAATTGTTCCAGGTGGGATTGCGGTACGTGGGCGCTGGATTCATATTACTTCTAAAATGGATCATAGAGTCATACAATATTTGCCTATGAGTTGCCCAACAATGATTAGAGGTATCGTGCACGACTTTCGAGAAATCTGTCGTCGGTCTGTGGGTGTAAAACTTGAATTAAGTTGCAGGAGGAGTTGAAGGCGGACGTCTTGGAGGGTTGATCTCCATTTCCTCATCTGAAGAGGCAGAATCATCGTCAGAATCAATGGCATTGAACAAGAATGTCCCTTTACTAGATTCTGATGGGAGGGGTAAGTCGGATGCAGAAGGTCCGATGATGCCCGATGGAGCGGCTAACTGATATAACTGCGGTTTCGATCCACCTCCAGTGCTTCGCCTTAGCCCTGTATTTCCGAGATCCAATCCACTGAGACCTGCCTTAATGTTTGATATACTTGAATTTGATTCGAGAACAGAATTCATATGGCCCACACTGCCGTTTCTCTTGAAAGGCGCTGGTGAATTAGAATCATCTTTGTTGTCGCCAGAAGCTAGGGAAGGCGAAATCAGATCAATTGCAACAGAGGGTAAAGAAGGCTGCAATTCTGGAGGAACATCCCTTATCAAATTCCCATCAACTTCATAACTCGAATCAGGGAAGTGAGAGGCCCTAGCAGGTTCTGATGTGGAGGCCAAATTTGAAAATTCATAAGATTGACTCAAATCACCATCAATATCCATAACGTCTTCAATTTGGCAACTTTCGGGGACATCATACATTTGAACGTTCTGTTGACTATTGATAAGAGAAAAGAGTGGATTTGAAGTGTCATCGTAGACCGTGTTGTAATCATAATAATAGTCATATCCTCTGTTGGTTTTTGTGTTATGCGAAACTGTGTAGAGATCGGTCTCCTCATCATCGGAACAGTTTTTGAGTGTAGTAGCAGGTAAGGGGGCGATAGTGACAATTCGTTTGCTAGCTCCTGCGTTAGACGTAGCATCCTCCGTCATCTTAGACAATTGATGGGACATATTCAAAGGTTTATGAGAAATATGAGAAGATTTTGCCTTTGTGTGTAACATGAATCCACCATCATCGTCATCGTCATCATCATCACGATTTTCACCGTAATCGAAATCACCTTCATATTGTGAGTATGATATACAGTTGGGAGTTTCCTCGTAATCGAAATCTCGAAGAGACTCATCTTCATCAGAAATATCAGATCGTATGGTTTCAGCAAGAGCAATGCATTGATCAACCCTCATATTGAAGTGAATTCGTCTCTCCTTTTTACTCGTGCTACTCGTAGTTTGAGGAGAGTGATCCGATTTATGAATATCCTCCGTGGTTTGATTGGCTGAGAGCAAAAATGGTGATGCCTCTCCATTTGAAGTCTGATGCGAAGTGCTATTTGCGGGCGAGGGAGAATCATTTAATGTATTTGTAACTGACTCAAGAATTGGACTGCCTCTAAATTTGTGATCATGCTCCTCCAAAAGTGTCTGCAGGCGGCTATATGAAGCATCACTGATCATTTTTTCAACATTTGTACGTTTTTTGAGAATCGGTTTTAAATGATCTGATATGTGCTTCTCTAGGCACAAAGATTCGTCGACAGAAGTTTGCGGGTTCAATTGCGTAGTTGCAGTCGCTGCATAGTGCGATCCTGTACAGGCTTGTAATTGTTGTTGTTGTTGTTGTCGTTTCTTGAAATCCATAATGTCAAATTCATGTTTCTCATCTTTGTAAAGGGGACCATATAGCCAAGTGACATCACTATCTTTGCTCCAATTGAGTTCTGCAGGGGAGATAGTTTTGAGTCCATTACGTGCCTGTGCCCAAGTCCTCCACGATGCATTTTCGAGCCTTGCTGAGTTGGAGAATATGTTTCTTTTCAGAGTCACATATCTCCATGATTTTGATATTTCATTTTCATCCCAATTATGCGAAAGATAATCCACATGTTGATCAGGGGAATGCTGAACATCAATGTCATCATGTAAGTGTGGTTGTGATACCAAAGAGGGAGCCAATGTTTCATCTGTGGGATGTTTTCCAAAAAATTGCTGCTTTTTAAGTTGATGTTTCGGCGTCAAATTGACGGAATTACCAGAACCCATGGAACTTACCGAATCTTCTGAATTATAGTTTTCATCAGACATATCATCACTTTGAAAACTCTGAGGAGAATTTAAAGGAACTGGTTTTCGGCCTTTGGATGCAGAGGGAATCACGCTAGTGTAAAATCTAGGCACATTGGTGGAATCACCGAGTGAGGGATTAATGTTTAACTTTTGCAAAGTCGCATTAGATACAAAATCACTGGAACTGATAGTCTTGTTATTATCAGGTAGCGAGTTTGTGTCCAACGAGTGGGCCTGTGTGATAAAATTGTCAAGTAAACCCATCGATCTCGTTCGCTTCAGTTTGAAGGTTGTTTTGTTAAAATGATCATCATCTTTTGCATCCACGTGTTGGGATGTTGTTGGCCCCTCATTGAAAACTTCTTTTGACATTCTCAAGATAGTTGCTCGAGATAATCAAAAATGAATGAGTCTTGATATTAGTTGGCCTATAAGTATTACAAGCTATCAAAGATGCGCAGCTTTAGCATATATTGTAATTTGATTTCTTGAACGAGATAATCAGTCAATGATGAAGATATTTTGCAAATAAACTCGACCCTGGTCACGTCTATAGCCCAATTTTCTGGAAACAAAATTCAGATTATTTATTTCCTAAACCCACGCCCAACCATTTCTTTTTCGTTTTGTGTTTAAGACTACGTATTACATAATCCGATATTTTAGCACATCCTTGCACATAAGATTGTTGTGGTTGCCATAATAGATATAGTTACTGAAGATTGATTGATTCCTTAGAGAGTTTTGAGAGTTTTCTGATTTGGTTTGTATTGCAATCGGTAGAAAGTGATGGATCTTCAATTTATATTAAGAAAGAACCCTAAGAATATCTCTTTTTAGTTTGCTCGCAGATTAATGTTTCCTTGGAGCTCAAACCATCAGAAAAACGAAAAATTCCGTACCAACCAATGTTCTCGATAGAAGGAGGAATTTTACGACAGAATTTAACATTTTATAGCATTGAAGCATAGAGGAGGAATCAATTAATGGAGTTTGCGGCAAGAAGTTTAGAGAGCCTGCTAGTAACTACCCAAAAACACTCGATTATCGCTAATAAATAAACAATATTGATGAGAGTGACTCTTGAATATTAGTTATCTCATAGTCGCACTTTCATCTACTGAAAGGATCGACCATTTGATAGGGGAAAGTCAAAGCGCGTAGAGGACATGCACAATTGACTGATAGTGCTTTATGGTTCCGGGTTGAGGTCAGGAAAGAGGCTTGCAATTAATTCCCTTTACAGAGTTCTGCTTAAAGAGGAAGAAAAGTTATGCAACCACTATTGTTTTGCATGCAAGTTTGTTTTCAAAAACTCCAAAAAAGGAAATAACGACATATAGAATAGTTTTCGCTTCACCAATAAGCCTACAGTTCGTTGGATCTAATCCGGGAGGAGATCTAAAAAACGGTTGTATCTTTCTATCCTCTAAAGTATTTTTTTTCTCTCACTTAAAATTACCATTTGAGCTCAGAGGGCCAAAAGACTCTTAGTCAATCTTTCTTCCAACTACTTACATTCCTTATATTGTTGCAACAGGTGAATTAAGAAAGTGATATCCACGAAATTTACCTTATACATTCCTTTGAACGTTAAACGGTACGTATATTTCCTTTAGAAACCAGACAAGCGGAGAGTGAAAGACTACTGAATTTGGGCAATCGAGAAGCATCCAATACTTAGTACAAATGTGTAGAATTCTGGGTGCAAAAGGTGTTTGAATTTATCTACAGTTGCGGGAATCAATATCCTGAGAAAATAATTCTGTTCTTTCGGTCTCTATATCCCTTCACACTCATAGTGAGTGCGATTGGTGTCCAGTGACCAAGATTAGGAGATCAGGTAAACGGATTTTGCCACTTCCAACATATCAGTTTGAAATCGTTATGGAGAAAATCAAGGTTACCATTAGTATCATTAGACGTTCATTGGGAGAATTTCAAGTGCGCGACTAGAGCGTCACAGATTAATATGGCTGATTTGTTTATCGTGTTTATCCTTGCTAGTCAGTCATTTGGCTGGAGGTTTCTTCAAACCTGACAGTCACATACACCTCACACCACGACACCAGCCACATTCCCTGCATGTGCCTTCTCGCCCCTTCCAGAAAGGGTGGCATTTCGCGGTTTGAGTGGCTTGCTTACCCAAAGGAACGGTATTTTGGTGACACCTGCAGATTCGATCTAAAACAATACCCAAACCGAACATAAACAATTCTCAAAAACATAACACGCCTGTTGAAGTTATCCCTACGCGAACAGATAAAGACCCGTTTACCTTTCAAATCAGTCCGATTTTGCTTGTCATAGCTTCAACTTTCATTCTCTGAATACGCTCATTTGGTTTCATCGGTTGATAGCATCTAACACATTCTTTTTAGACTTCATTTCGAAAATGAGATTTACAACTTCTACCTTGATTTCAATCACTGCTATTCTCATGAATTCAGTGTCTGCTGCTCCGGCTCCAAGAGCTGAAGCGGAGGCTGCTGCCCAAGCTGATGAGTGCACCGCTACTGCAACTTCTTACCATCAGCATCATCAACACAAGAGAGCTGTTGCCTACGACTATGTGTACGTTACAGTGACTGTCGATGCAGCTGGCAATACAGTTTCTCCAACTGTTGAAGCCTCGTTGGAGACAGTCAGTGTGGAGGCCCTCACTTCGTCATCCACCTCTTCTGCCTCATCATCCACCACTTCTTCGTCCACTTCCGAGGAAACATCATCTAGTTCTTCATCGTCTACTTCAAGCTCGGTTTCATCGACCAAGACATCATCATCATCGGGAATTAGTGGCGATCTTTCTGCTTTCTCTGCCCCTACTGAGAAATTTGAAGATGGTACTATTTCGTGCTCAGATTTCCCATCTGGTCAGGGTGTCATTGCCCTAGATAATCTTGGTTATGGTGGATGGTCCGGTCTATACCACCCCTCTGACACTTCCACTGGAGGAGAATGCGAGGATGGCACATATTGCTCTTATGCCTGTCAACCAGGAATGTCCAAGACTCAATGGCCTTCTGACCAACCAGCAAATGGTGTTTCCGTTGGGGGTCTTTACTGTAAGGATGGATACCTTTACAGATCTAATGAAGACAGCGATTACCTCTGCGTCTGGGGTGAAGACTCTGCTAGAGTCGTCTCAGAAATCGACGACTCTGTCGCAATTTGCAGAACCGATTATCCAGGAACTGAAAGCATGGTTATTCCAACCATTGTCGAAGCTGGTGGAGAGAACATTTTGGCTGTTGTTGATGAGGACACTTATTATACTTGGCAAGGAAAATCTACCTCCGCTCAATACTACGTGAACAACGCTGGTGTCTCTTACGAGGACGGATGTGTGTGGGGTACCGACGGAAGTGGAATCGGTAACTGGGCTCCATTGAATTTTGGTGCGGGTTACACTGACGGAATTAGCTATCTGTCCTTGATTCCAAATCCAAATAACGAAGATGCTGCTAACTTCAATGTTAAAATTGTTGCATACGATGATGACAGCGTTGTTATTGGGGACTGTGTTTACGAGAACGGATCTTACAACGGTGATGGAACCGATGGATGTACTGTGTCTGTTACTTCTGGTAAGGCAAAATTTGTGTTTTACTAAATGAAGCAGAATTCAGTTCTTCTGCTTGTGGAAACAAGCTATTGTTTGTGAATGATTTTTGGCAATTTCGGGCAATCTATTTCCTGATAAGTTTGATTGCTCCAGTTGTTAGTGTATTTCGCTTTTATTGAAAAAAGACTGTGTAAAGAAAAGATTTAAAATAGCTACTTCATTACATTGAAAAAGAGTTTGCAAATGATCGATCGATTTGATTGATCTATAGAAAAATTTAAAAATTTTCTTGCAATTAAATAAATTGAACTACAATTAGGACAAATATTCTATTGTGTTTTGGCAGCATGAGCACCCCTCAAAATAACAAACCACATAGGGGAACTAGCAGGACAATCTCCTCTAAGTCAAAG
>JAJMAM010000031.1:0-11468 GCA_030572655.1 Ogataea allantospora
TCTTCTTCTTCTTCTTCTTCTTCTTCTTCTTCTTCTTCTTCTTCTTCTTCTTCTTTAATAACATCATGCTCTTTCAGCTTCATCTCCAGTTCAGCCAGTTCATTCCTTAGTTGTTCCATCTGCTCTTTTTCTTCCTCTTCAAAATCGTCGTCGTCAAGTTCATCAATTCCAGATTCTGAAGTACTATCCTCATGCCTAGAAATTTTATTTAATTCCTCTGCTTTTCGTGATGTCTCATCTCTATAATAAAACCCAACTTCTTCCTGTTCTTGTGATTCATTCTCTTTTTCCAGATCTTCGTTGGCCAAGAAAGCACTGAAAAAAGTAAACTTGATCCCTTTCTTTCTAAAATATCGAGCCCATGCAAGTCGCTGTTCAGGAGTTAATAAGTCAGCCTTATTAACAAGTAAGAGGTTTCGTTTTAACGGATTGAGCTCTTTGACATATTTTTCTAAGTCAACGGACCGAAATAGCAGAGGATTTCTAGCATCAACAATTTGAACAATAAGGTCAGATCTCTCTACAACCCTCCATAACTGTTTCCAGACCATAATATTTCTCTCAAATGGAGTAAGAAGAAGATCATTGTTTTGCTGAAGCAACGCTAATTTACGTCTCCATTCTAAGAAAGCTTCACTCTCAAGTCTTTCAAGTTCATACTTTGTCATAGACTTATCCCACCGAGGACGCCTGGGAACAATCAGATCATTCTGATGCTCCTTTTGAATTTTAAATTTCTTGAGCTCTTCCTCGGAAGTCAAAAGATAGGGATTGTAATTTCCCGTCTCAACGGCTTGATTATTAACTTTGACAATTTTGATCCCTGAAGATCTCTCGGCCGCAAAGTCTGTATCCGCTAAAGCTGCAGTATTCAGAAATTCATCTAATGCATTCTCCTGGGTCACTGAGCGCAATTTTACCCAACTGTCTTCATGCTTATCCGTAGTAAATCTCATTTCTCCATCAGGAAGATAGTACACCCTTTTTTCTTGATTCTTTACATTCTTTATACTTCTACCCAGTCCAATAGTATTCTTATTCTTATGTGGTGTATTCTTTGGCCCTTTAGGAGGCTTCCATTTCTTTGGTTCCGTCTTAGGAGGCATCCTTTGATCGACAGTTCAAGTAATTAGCAGAGCACCTTGCATAAAATCAAAAAAAAACTTTCGTTTACAAGCCACATTCCGTGGCAAGTAATTTTTCACTGAGGCGTATGTCCATCTATTTATTGACATACTGATATAATTACACTTCGTTGATTTGAAGAACTCAGGAAGCATATAATAACGGAGGAACGAACCAATCTAATGTCACAATCAGATAATTTAATACCTGTATCAGCATCGTCTGCATCAATAGTGACTGATACGGAATCTGCATACTTCACAGACGCTAGATCCCATCTGACCCTATCAACAGCTCCAGATTCGCTCGAAGAAATTTCACCAGATTCGGTCACTGACCATACAAGAGTTGTTGAAGCAACTGATGAACCGAATGTTTCGCCTCAAGCGACGATAACAGATGTAGTTGAGAGACAAGATCCTGATTCTAGCGTGCAGCCGGACGCAGACGTCACTGAAAGCCAATTGCAGATCAATGATCAACCCCAGCCTGCTACGGACTCTCAGGTCGGTAATTCAATCCGACAGCAACCTAATTCCCAGGAAGATCCTTCAAAAGCTTATGTCGCTTCAGATGGAACCAAGAAAGCTGGCTACCAACGTGAAGAAAGTGAGTGTCACGAATATTATTGTTCATTCTGTGCTTGTACAGATGATCTAGAGTTTGATTCCGCGGGTGGAATCTTTACTACTTGTTTGACTTGTTTTATGAGCTCTATTCTGGGTTTGTGTACTAGTGCTGCTACAAAAAAATAAACATTAAGGAAGGCTAATATAGTTAGTTGATTATTTGCAGACCTCATCCCTGTAAATTTCCTCCAGCTTGTTAGTTGTCCACGGGCGGTCGTTTGAAGAGTACTTGGAAATTGGGAAATCATAAGGCATCCTAATAGGATAATAGAGTATTCGGCTGTCCACGTTCTTGTAGAAATCTGATCCTCTTACGGGTTTGAGTACCACTTTAGTAGCAGATCTCGCGATCTTCAGACAATCGGGATTGATCAAAACGCCGGCCTCAAAAGACTTGACAGAATAAACGTGGTCCTTAAGGGTTTTATTTGAAAAAGATGCACCATATCCGCGCTCGGGGGCGCCCCAGGCTTGCTTCGAAAGGTTGGCCGAAGTCAGCAAAAACCATTTTAAAGTGTCAAAGTCATTCTCAGTGACGCAGTATGTTTTCACATGTGGCGACAATTGGGATCTTCCTGCTTTGGAGTCAGAACAAGGGATAGAGGCCCATTTGTAGAAGAAGTTGCGTAAGAAGTTGCTCTGTGTTTCATATGCAAACCAACCACCTTCCGATTTCGATCGAAACATTAAAGCATGGCCAGAAATATGTCCATAGTGAGCTTGAAGAACCTCATCCTCAGTTGGCCATATGAGTGCGATTTTAACCCCTTTATTGTCAAACGTATGATCCGGCCTTTTCACTATGGTTTTGGATCCCTCGACAATGCTCGAAAGGATGTGAGTAGCTATATTCAAATTTCTTGAGTCTATGGGAGCTGCGATTGTAGAGACTTGAGCAACAAATGTGGCGTGTTCTGCTGCTGTTAGTCCATAGTCTGTTAAAACTTGATGCAATTTTCCGTAACCGTAAAGTTCATTCTGACATTCTGGCTTCCGCGTCGTCTCTAGCGAAAATTCGTATTTTCCGGGAGACGAGGAAACAAATATAGCCTCAATTGGGCTGAAATCAAAAGGTTCAAGTTTTTGAATTAATCCGCAAATCGCATCGCATTCGTAGGTGTTCAGGTATCGAAGGAAATCTCTTTTGAATATAATGCCTACATCCTCAAAAGGATCCAAGATTTGGTCTTTATAATCTTTCATATCGCTCTTTTGCCTTACTTGAAGCTTCGGGGAAATCCAGCACATCTGTGTCTGAGCTAGGTAATCAGTTGAAGTCATGTTCATTGTATGAATGATAATCTGACATGATTCATCATTGAAGAAATTGATCATCATTTTGGAGTGATGAGTACCCCATTTGGGAAGTTTTTTAGATACGTCCACCGTGGAAATCCTGTACTGCAATTTATGAGTCTCACTCAAGGCAATTTTGTCTGGTGTGCTGATCAAAAATAGCTCGAAATTCAAAGGATCCGCCTTCAAAAAGGGTAACAGGAAATCGCAATCAATTAGCATGTTAAACTGATAACAAGTCTCTAAATTCCTAGATCCTATGAGATCGTCCATTGAAACTGTATCGGCATTAGAAGAAGGGGGGAAGGTTGCACAGTATTCTGGATTGGAAATCAGTCTGACTGGTGAGCATAATTGGGGGAATTTCTCTATAGTATTATGAGAAAGGCGATAATTACTTGACACTGTTCGCTTGATTCTCTTCTCTGCCGCATCTGCAAGAAGATCTCGCAATGCTCGCTTTTGTGAATTTGCTGTGATCACGTTTGATTCATGTTGTGCTGTAATGTTCTCCGCATCATCGTCACTCTCAATATATATGACTTCAGTATCTCCGGTGTCATTGTTATGATCTTCAAGTCGTTCCCCAATAACCTCAAAGGAAGAATCAGTTTCATTACCTAACATTAAGCCAAAAATAAATACGGTTTAAATTATTATAGTATTTTTATGCCAAATACTTAAATTTGAATTACTGTGTCCATGGGGATTCTTGAGTAATATATTGGATTATACATTACAATTAGTAAAGTCTGAAAGATGGACCCATAGAAGATTTGATGACAAGAGAGCCAACGTTTTGCCAGTTCTTCTTGAGCAAAGAAACAAGGAAGTTAATGGACATCATGATCTGGGTAACGAGAACGTCTTCCTCCATCTCAACATGGCCAACAGCAACAGCCAAACACAACACCTTCTTCAATTGAAACTTGATGGTAGACTTAACATCAGTGACCTTGGAGTACAAGTCGTCGTTGTGGGAAACAGGGGTTGGGAACTTACCAGCCTTAGAAAGTTGAGGACCCAAGAGTCTTGGAACTTGCTTAATCAGAACCTCAGAAGCGATGAAGGCGTTGTACTTCTTGGCCAACTTCTTAATGAGCTTCTTATTTTTATTCAACTTCTTAAGATCGTCAACTGACATAGCATCAATTCCCAAAGACTTAGCTCTGTCAACGTCGAAAGCATCACCAAAAATGCACATGGTCATGTTTGGTCTTGGGACTTGAGGCAATTTCAAAGAACCAGAGAAACGCTTGTCTCTCTGTGGGTCGTAGTTCTTAAGTCCAACTTGCAACTCGACAGTTTCCAAGAAGTTTCTCTTCTTGGTCTCGTTGGAGAACTTGAGAATCTCCTTGACGTTCTCTCTCACTTGAGTAGTACTAACCTTAGACATTTTGATCTATATTGTCTCCCTGCTAATAGGTAATACCGTTAAGTTTCGGTCTGTTCGACAATAGAAAAAAGTACGAAGAAATCGAGGTTTGAAAATTTTATCCCAGAAAAAATAACCTGACCCCTTGGTCGCATCACGTGATCTATATTGGCTGTGTAATCTTACATCCAGGTAGTCTGGTAATACTTAAAGAATGGCTTTTATATGTGAGCGAGCAAATATTCGGATATTTGACTTCAGATACAAGCACAGGACTTTAAGTACTTTGAATTGTTTCATTAGATCATATTCGAAAAAGTCTGGCTCTTCTCACAGGTGGGTTCAACGGCAACGAAATGATGTGTACAGTAGAGATGCAAAACATCTCGATTATAAATCACGAGCAGCTTTTAAATTACTACAAATAGACGACAAATTTGGAATCTTTCCAAGAAACCGTACAGCCAATGTTCTAGACCTTGGTGCAGCACCTGGTGCATGGAGTCAGGTTGCTGTCGAAAGATGCAAAGAAGGTTCAAATATACTAGGTGTTGATCTCCTTGTGTATCGTCCACCAATTGGTTCTTCTTCAATGCAAGGTAACATTTTGAGTAGACGAACTCATGAGGCAATAGGAGATCATTTCAAAGTTATTGAACAAGAACGCCTCAAGAGAAAGTTCAATTCAGTTAAAGTCATAACAAATCATGACGCACCATTAGAGATACAGGAAACTTCAATAATCGAGTCGGAAGCAGAGCTCAGTGACATGGAGAAAAAGCAATTAGAATTGGCCCTCCGAGCCTCACATCATGATGAGCTTTATAGACCCGTGGATGTTGTTTTAAGTGATATGTACGTGCCATTTCCTCAAACTGGGGGGTTTTCGAATCGGACTACTAACATGCCTTTCATTAGGATGGCGAACACAACAGGTTTATCATTCAGGGACCATACACTTTCAATGGATCTATGTGATGCTGCGTTGATAGCTTGTGTGGACCTTTTGAAAAAAGGGGGACATTTTGTTGTGAAATTTTTCACAGGTGAAAACGACAAATATTATGAGCAGCGACTTGAAAAGGTGTTTCGAAGAGTTATTCGATTCAAGCCTAAGGCATGTCGCTTAGAGTCTAAAGAATGCTATTTTGTCTGCATTGATAAACTTGATAGGTATCTTGACAAGCAAGAAATATTTCAGACTGCTTAATTGAATAAAACGGCCTTTGGGATTTGCGCTTTCCATTGACGTCCATGCTGGTGTGTACGGGGGCTGACATACCAAATTGGTACCAAAAAAATTATGATATAGGTTTCTTCTATTGCATTACAGTGCTATCAATTGCGAGATTTTGGAATTGTATTTATTCTCTCGTTACTGCTCGTCAACATTTAAGTAGCAACCTTTTCAACGTCTTGATTCCCGTTCATGTCAATGAGTTCAGTGACTGCGTCTTCACTCTGCAACTGGGATGCGAGTCTAGAATCAAGCTTCTCTTTTCCGATATCTTGCAAATAGTCTTTCCATAAGGTAACCTTTTCGTCTACCACAGATTCGTCCCCCAGGTAAGTCCTATTGAAAATGGCAGTTTCGGCAAACCGGTCAGTCATCTCAAGAATTCTTGAACAAGTCGCTAAGTCCGAAGCGGCCCATGAAGCCGAAAATGCCAGATTAAATTTCCCAGCCTCAATGCATTCTTCACTCAATTTTTGTAGACCAGCGGTGTCATTAAAAGAGCTGTAGAGCAATAAAAGTGAGGAGTGATCCTTGCATTTGGTGAACGCCTCGTTAGCAAGTTTCAAGTTCCAATGGGAAAGAGCAACATCTCCTAACTTCTTCCATTTATGAGGAGTATTGTCCTTCTCTGCAATATCTTTGGCAAGATCAAGGTTTAGTGTGTCGATTGCAAGCTCAAACTTCTGCTCTGAATCATTTGAAAGCTCCAATGCCTTTTCTTTGAAACCTTGCTGCTCTAGGAATCGAGCAATTTTGGGGATATCCTTTTGATCAATGTTAGTCATCAACTCATCAGTTTGGTCAATGTCACCCCTTAAAACCACTGTTTGCAATTCCAAAACAGCCAGCGACAAGTAGTAAGACACGATATTGATGTCTTTGTCAGCAACGTAAACTTTGTTATCTCTTGGAAGGTAGCCTAGCAAGTACATTGTTTTGTCGAAATGAGCCAGGTTATTTATGGAACCTCCGACAAGATAGTTGAGACGATTGGAAGAAGAAGTGTAAATGAAGACGTCACCAACCCACTTGCCGCTGACAACCTGGTCCTGAACATCGTAAAGAACTTGAAAACAGTCTTCACAACCCTCCTGTGGGTCAATTGTACCACTGCTGAGACGTTCTTGAAAAACGTCCTTATCAAATCTAAGAGCATAAGCATTCTCATTGGAAACAATTAGTAAAAGTTCACCATTTTCGGACCAAATCACATCTTCAGCCTCGACATCTATTCTGCGCACGAGGTCTCCCGTATCCCAGCTGTACAAAGAAACAAAGCCCTCGGACTTGACAGTCAATAATGTTCCGCCAAAGATTCTGTCGGCTGAATAAAGCAAATCAATTTGCCCAGTCGTCTTCTCTTTGAAGTTTTTGAATACTTTGACTGACGATGTGGATTCTCTGATCGCGTAGAAATTGGAATCCTGTGCCCAAACAAAATCCAAAGCCTGGCCATACATTTTATTTCTCCAAGCCAATGCAGTATAAATGATATACTCATTGTCTCCTGTCACCGTGACAAACCTTCCATTAGGCGAGTGGCTCAATGTGCTCGGAAAAATTTCAATGCTGCCAAGCTCCTTGTGGGTCAATGGTAGAATCTCACCATCTTCAATTTGTGAGTCAGAAGATTTGATTACCGAATTGTAGATGTCGGTGTGCTTCGAATAAATGATTTTACCCATTGGATCCATCGATAACAAAGGTTTATCGTCACCCAGTTTTACAACGATATGGCCAGTATCAAAGCCCACTGCAATCATGCTAGAGCTTTTTCTCGTAGCCACACACCATGCTCTTTCCATGGAATAATTCAAAGATTTTTCTAGCTTGTACGTGTTTGAATTCCAAATTTTGATTGATGCATCTTCCGAACCCGATATGATCAATGGTAACTCAGGATGGAAAACAGCAAATGAAACGTTGGATGAATGTCCTTCTAGAGTTGCAACGCACGACTTGGTTTGATAGTCCCAAATTTTGACTGACTTATCATCGGAAGAGGTAAGCAAATACGGTTTATCGCCATGCGGGTAGTAATCAACGTAGTTGAATCCCTTTGACTCTGGCGCCACTAAGGTAAAGTTTGGAACTCTCGAGCCTAGTGACCAAATTTTGACTGTCTTGTCCAGACATGCAGATGCAAATGTATTAGCATCCTTTGAATTAAAGGCAACGGACATGACATAGTGCTGGTGACCCTCAAATGTCTGTTCCAATTTCCAATTGTTATCCCAATTCCAGAGCTTGATAGTATAATCGTCAGAAGATGTCAAAACGAATGACCTGGTGGGATGGACTGCAATAGATCTGATATAATCAGGATGTGCCTCAAATTGAGCCACACGCTCTCCCGTATTATAGTTGTAGACTCTTATCTGAAAATCATCGGAACCGACCACAATCCAGTTTTTACGAGCGATGAATTTACCTGCTCTAACTGGCACGTTGGTAACATCAATTGTTTTCACCACGGAACCCGTTTCATATGACCATATTTCGATTTTGCCGCTGTATAGAGTCGTCAGCACCCAGGGCTCCGTCGGATGAAAATCAATGCCTTTAACACGATCTGACCTTGTGCTCGACAATTTCTGTTTTGAGTTAGAGATGTAAAATCAAGCTATTTACCTACCTTAATATCCAATTTCATGGTTATATTTAGCTTCGGCTAAATTACAACGAAAACAAAAGAAGACTATTCCTTCAATTTGGGTTCTGACAAGAATAACAAAGTTTGTTTTCGTGTTCATTAGTTTTTTGCTCATTGATTAAGATTATGTAATCAGAAGCATCAAAGGGGCGAGAAATAGAAATGGAAAGCTCATAACCCCTTATGGAACAAGAAAGATACATCAACGATTTTTTATCTTGGCTTCAAAGCTTGATCTAATACATTTATTCTTGGTTTGAATCAAACATATTAATTTAAACATGTGGATTTTCGAGTGGTGTAAGTTTAATTCCCTCCTCTTCCTCCTCCTAATATAAATGGGAACAGTTACTAACAAAACTAAACACGGATGAGCATCTGTGACGGTGCTTATTCATGTTAAGGAAATTTACAGTTCAAGATGTTCTCGCTTCCCTAGGATTATGGAATAAGCACGCCAAACTTCTTTTCTTGGGATTGGATAATGCTGGAAAAACCACTTTACTTCATATGCTGAAGAATGACAGGATGGCTACTTTACAGCCAACTTTACATCCAACCTCTGAAGAATTGTCCATTGGTAATGTAAGATTTACTACATTTGATCTTGGTGGCCATCAGCAAGCCCGCAGATTATGGAAAGACTATTTTCCTGAAGTTAATGGTATTGTTTATCTGGTTGATGCCGCAGACTCAGAAAGGTTTGAAGAATCGAAAGCTGAATTGGATGCTCTATTTGCTATTGAGGAGCTTTCTCGGGTTCCTTTCCTAATTCTGGGTAACAAAATTGATTCTCCGAAAGCTGTGAGCGAGAATGAGTTGAGACACTTTTTGGGATTGTACAATACGACAGGGAAAGACAAGGTCCAGTTAACGGATACAAGACCAGTTGAGGTTTTCATGTGTTCGATTGTCATGAGACAAGGCTATGGAGAAGGTTTCAGATGGTTGTCGCAATACATTTGAGTTATGTCTCTTTTCAATAAATTGTACTGATTATCATGAGTGTCCCATATAGGAGTTATGCTATAAACGTAACGTAACTGGACAAAACACTACTTAGAGTCATTAAGCCCGTCTTTTGTTTCCAAATGCATCGCTCGATGAAGAGCTTGAGCCCAACTTCCTTTTTCTTCCTTCCTGCGTAAAATACTCTTTTTTCTTCTCCTTCGCTCTTTCCCTTTTACCTTCTTCCAATTTCGCAAGCCTCTTTAATCTGTCGTTATTCTTCTCTTGTTTTTTGACTTTGCGTTTTATCTCTTTATCCTTATTAATCGACTGGACTGCAAGGACGAGCTTTCTAGCTTTTTTGTCTTCTCCATCAAGAACAATAGCCCTCTTTTGCAGGTAACCTTGGCTCTTCTGTTTTTTCATTTGGTGAATTTGTGATTTAAAAGGTAAACTTGCTTGAAGGGTCTTAGGAACTTTTAAAGGATTGAACTTCCTTTCCTCTCTCTCAATTTTTCTGTATTCTGAGTCGGGATTGATGGGCGTAGAAAGTTTATTTTCAGCCCTCAATGTTCCTGTCAGCTTCATACCTTTCCAATTTTCCTTATCCGATTGCAGAAGTGATGTGACGGGATTGTAGAACTTTTTTGGCTTTATTGGGTACCAAGTTCTCAAAAACACCACATCACTCATAAGAATCTTATCTTCAAATGTGGCTCTAAAGTGGCCTTCCGGTTTGGAAAGTGCCCTCTTGATCTCTCCTCTTAATCCAGAGACTGTCTTAATTGCAGCCCCTTCAAATTTCGCAACTTCTAAAGCTGATGAAAACATATCCTTAATAAAAGCTGTATTTTTGAATACTTTGTAGGGATGACCCACAAGTTTGAGCTTCTTCACAATTTCCACCTCCGCATTCAAATCCTCAACAATTCCTGTTGCGGCTATTCTGAAGGATCCTCCTGTTGTCTCTTTAGCAACAGCTTGTATTCCACAAAAAGTCGTACCTGGAGCAGCCAAAGGACCATAGAATGTTGCAAAACAATACGCATGCTCGGGGGTATACTTTAACATTCTATTTCTCGTTCTAGAATCTGACGTCGTGTAGATAGGAAGCGATTGAAACCTTCTCCATCCCAGCGATAATATCAGGGGATCATTGGTTTTCAAGATCTTCTTATGCCACCTGTGACGCCTTATTCTAACGTTTAGGAATCCAAATCTGTCCTCAGTTTGAAGAAGTCCTCCAACTACCAGTGGAAATCTCGGATCAAAATTTTCGATGAATTCCATCGGCACATTTTCAAACGTTAGCTTCACATAAGATCCGGCTGTAAATCCTTCAATTTTTGACCTAGTATCGTCAGTCATTTCAGATAATTCAGCTTTATTAATTTCGAGCTGTTTAGACATTTTCGCTTTTTGGTACTCATACCATGTGTCATTTTCATCAAAAATATCTTCTTTTGCGGTGAGCTCCTCTTCCTCTTCAAATTGTCTCCTAAGCTTATCCTTTTTCCTTGCGTTCAGCTCTCTTTTTGCGTCTATTGACAATTCATTATCAGATAAGTTTTCGACAGATTCCCCATCGGAATTGAAGCTTCGCTGGCTTCCCGAGACCTCTGCTTCAAAATCTGGGAAATCCTCTAATTCTTCTTCATGTTCGCTTGGCTCAGTTTTACCTTGGTCCAACGATTCAAGCTCCTCTCCTTCAAGATCTTCAAGATCTTCGAAATCACCTTCAACATCGTCTTCAGAAAATTCGCCAACTTCAACATGGTTCGCTTGCTGCTTGGGAGAGGAGAAAAATCTGCCTCTAAGTTGGACCAGGGCAGTTTCGTCAGATAGCCACTTGGACTTTAGTTTATCTGATTCTTGTAATTTAGATATCTGTGGCTTAGAGCTTGGTGAGCTGACGGACGAACTGTGTTTTTGAACAAAAAAATCGTCTCCATCATTATTGTCATCAAGGTCTTCTTCTCCCTCGATAGTATTATGTCTCTCGAATTCCAGATTCTCGTCCTTCCAACGGGAGATGACGTCTCTTGGATCAATGTTATTCATGTAGAGCAACTTATTGATATCCCAAGTTTGCTTCGTTTCGGTTTTCAGCTTAGATCCAACTCTTTGCCAGAATGTTTTAGATTCCGAGGGTTCATCATCTGATGAACTGAACTCGGTATCAGAGTCCACTTGTAACACATGCTC